>VMDR010000824.1:0-172374 GCA_007922815.1 Macrotus californicus
CTTTTCTTATCTTCTCTTCTCCCTCCCCTTTGGTTCCAACACATAAAATAATTTTTTTAATTCCTTAAGAAATTAGAACAATCCAACTTTTCAAAAGCAAGAAGGAATGTGATATTATCTGATTGTGGGAACTACCCACCCACTAGGAGGACTAAGGAAGAGTGATACTGAAATGAGAAAAAAAAAGCAAATAGCATGCTTCCACCCAGCACCTCGGGTCTCATCCTTTCGTTTCTGTTATGTTTAAACTGGTACACTTGCCCTGGCTGGTGTGGCTCAGTGGATTGAGGGCCAGCCTGTGAACTCAAAAGTTGCCGGTTCGATTCCCAGGCAGGACACATGCCTGGGTTGCAGGCCACGTCCCCAGTTGGGGGCATGAAAGAGGCAACCCCACATCAATGTTGGTCTCCCTCTTTCTCCCTCCCTTCCCCTCTCTAAAATTAACGAAATCAAATATTTTAAACACATACATACATACTTACATAAACAAACTGGTACACTAAGTAGCTGATTTTCCTAAAACAACAACTAGAACACAACCAAACAACACAACCCACACCTGTGTAATTGCACTTTCCAGTCTTCTCTCTGAAACCGACACCTCGTGCACGTCACTCACCTGGTCCTTCGGCTTTTGGTCTTTGTTTGGGGGCTCCAGAGGCCTTTCTTCTCTTTCCCCAGCGACATCGTCAGAGGACCACGTAGGAATTAGGTTTCCAGGCTGAGTGCTGGACTTAGTGTTATCTTGCAGTCTCTCCTTCACTTGAGAAATACTGCATTTACCTTCTAGCTCCTTAGAGGCATCTAAATGTCTTGGCTGATTCTCTTGAACTAACCTGTCACTCAAGTCCCTTTCTGCAGGTAAGACGTCAATGTTCACTCTACTGATTGTAGCTAGTGATTCTGTGGTACTGCTCATGTCTGGTTTGCAGATGTGGCCTTTCAGATTTGCAGGTGTCTTCAAGGGGCCAATGACTATGTGTTTCTCCTGGGATAAGCCTTTGTCTTCATCCTAAGGGAAATGCTTCCAAGTTATTACGGCACTCCTTACACCATACAAAAGAATTAACTCAAAATGGAACAAAAAGTTCCTTACAAAGTTAAACATAAAATATATGACCCAGCAATCCCAATCCTAGGCTTATATCCCAAAGAACTGAAAATAGGGACTCAAACAGGTATTTGTACACCAATGTTTATAGCAGCATTATTCATAAAGACCAACAGGTAGAAAGGACCCAAATGTCTATTAACAGATGAATGGATAAACAAAATGTGGTACACATACAGTGGAACATGATAAGGCCATAGAAAGGAATAATTCTGATACATGCTACAACATGTATAGACCTTGAAAACATACTAAGTGAAGTAAGCCAGACACAAAAGAACAAATATTGTGTGGTTCTCCTTGTGTAAGATACCAGCACAGGCAAATTCACAGAGGTTGGTGTGGCCTGGGAGTAAGGCAAGTGGAGAGCTCCTGCTTATGGGCACAGAGTTTTGCTTGGAGTGATGAAGGGTTTTGGAAGAGGGCGATGACGGGTTGCACAACAATGAGAATATAATTGAGGCTACTAAATTGTACACTTCAAATGATTCAAAATGGCAAATTTTATGTTATATATATTTTAACACAATAAAAAACTAAAAGTAAACCAACTACCTAAATATAAGAGCCAAAATTAAAACTCCTAGAGGGAAACACAGCCACATATCTTCATGGCTTTGGATTCAGCAATAATTCTTAGATGTGACACTAAAAGCACGCACAACAAAAGAAAAAAAAGAGATAAACTGGGCTTCATGAAAATAAAAAAAACTGTTGTGCATAAAAGGACATTATCAAGAAAATTAAAAGGTAACCTATGGAATAGGAGTTAATGTTTGTAAATCATAAGTGTCTAGTATCCAGAATAGAAAGAACTCTAAGAACTTAATGATAAAAAAACACCAAAAACTCAAATAAAAATGGACAAAGGACTTAGTAGACATTTCTCTAGAGAAGGCACACAAGGCCAACAAGCTTGTGAAAAGATGCTCTGTGTCATCAGTCATTAGGAAACTGCAAATCAAAACCACACTGAGATACCACTTCACACCCACTAGGAGAGCTAAATCAGAAAACAGGATTAACAAGAGCTGGCAAGGTCAGGGAGGAAATGTAAATCTAGTGGATTGTTAGTAGGAATGTAAAATAATGAAACTGAGCCGGAAAACAGTATGATGTTTCCCTAAAAAGTTGAAGATAGAATTACTGTATGACCAGCATTTCCAGTCCTAGGTTATACTCAAAAGAATTGAAAACAGGTACTTAAACAAATTAATGGTATACAAATATTCATAGCAATAGCCAAAAGGTAAAAACCACCCAATACACACCAATGAATGAATGGATAAATAAACTGTTACATACATACAATGATATATTATTCACACATAAAATAAATGAAGTACTGGTACATGTTATGTGGATGAACCTCAAAGCAATTATGCTAAGTGAAAGCAGCCAAGACGCAAAATGTCACACATTGTATGATTCCATTTACATGAAATATCTAGAACAGGCCAATCCAATCCATGAGACAGAAAACACAATGGCGGTGGTTTTCAGGGGCTGGATGGGAATGAGGATGACTCCTCATTGGGTATGAGGTTCCCTCTGGGGTGATGTGAAAATGTTTGGGAACTAGGTAGAGGTGATGGCCGCACGACACTGTGAATGTACTGAATGCAACTGACTGTCCATTTTAAAATGGTTAACTTTGTTATATAAATTTCACCTCAATAAAAAAAATTCTTACAATAGTTATTACAGCACTGACTTCACGAGCAGTTTGCCAGCCCTCTTTGGATAAAGTGGGATAAATGAAATCACCTTCACTCACTACAATACACAATTAATTACACAGCAGAATCCCCAGGAAAGCCTAATCATTGCACAGAAAATAACTTGTTTAGATAAGCTATCATTTTAATGCAGCTTCTAAAACACATACCCTTTAAAAAGAAACATACCATTACATATGTCTTGGAACCTTCAGAAGAGTGTGGTTGGTGGGCAACTACTCCATGATTTATTTCATCCTTTCCAGAAACCACTGAAGAAAAAGGCTTGGATTTAGAGTCACCATTTTTAATATTATTTTTGGAGGTTTTTCTTTATTAGGAAGAAAAGAAAATCATATTATCAACATAACGAAGATGAAAGCTTTTTATCTTTATATTACCAATATAATGAAGATGAAAGGTATAGGAAATTCATGAGGAAATGAGCATATGTATAACATTCCCTTACAGAACTGCCTCATTTATAGACAACAGTCTTCTAAAAACCAGGGAGCACTCTACAAAACATTCAACCAGTACTCTTCAAAAACAATCAAGGTCATGAGAAACAAAGAATGTTAAAACTGTCCCAGACCCAAGCTGACTAAGGAGACATGCGGACTAAATGTAATCTGGTAGCCTGGATTGAGCCCTGGAACAGAAAAAGGACATTAGTGGAAAAACTAGGGAAAGCTGAGTAAGACTGGAGCTTCGTCCGCAGTAAGGCACTGATGACGTGGGGGGGGAGGTGGGGGGTTCTTAGTGCTAACACACACACCACAGTAACGGTAGGAGAAACTGGGCAGCGGGTATAGAGAAAGTCCCTGTGCTACCTCTGCAACTTTTCTATACGTACAAAATTATTCCAAAATAAGACTGTGAGAAATTGCCTTACATACAGAAGTACCAGGATAATTTTCTTTCTTTTCAAGTATGTTTACTGATTTTAGAGAGGAAGGGACAGAGACAGACAGAAGCGTCGATGTGAGAAACACTGATTGGTTGCCTCCCATGTGCATCCCAACCATGGATTGAATCCACAACCTAGGGGTGTCCTGACTGGGAATTGAACCCCCAGCCTTTTGGCGTACGGGACAATGCTCCAACCAAGCCTGAGCCATATCAGCCATGGCCCAGGATAATTTTCTTCTTCAAGTTTCAGTTTATTTTATTACCACAACTGCTTTGCCCAGTCTGAGAGCAAAAATGATTGGTATACTCAGTTTTGACTTGCAGAATAAATGTATATAGAAATAATATCCCCAACTGTTTTGGTATGATGTTTCCACAACCGGGCTAAACCTCTGGGAAATTCAAGGGCAGAATGAAGACCAGCACTGTGGGTGAAAGGCCCAAGTTCTGTTTGGTGGAAAATTAGAGATAACATAAACAAAAAGATGGTCCTTTATCGCCCGGGGCCTTGTGAGCACTGCCTCCCAACTTTACCATGTCCCAAGGCAGAGATCATGAAGGCCTTATCTGGCCCTAAGTCTTAGGTGCTGGATACCTGTTCAGTGAAGGTAAGACCTGCAAGTCAAAGAAAGGAATTCTTTTTCTCTTGAGAAGTTAAAAGTGAAGAGAGAAGCTTATGAGGGTCTCAGAAATCTGAGCACTATATTTTAGATGTGACTATTATCTTACATAGTAAATAATGTAATAGGTTTCTTAGATGATCTCTCATTTTAATATGCTTTCCAAAACATATCTTTTAGAACAAATCATATTCATTATGCCTTGAAACCCTCTGATTCTCTAAATGGTTCTCTCAATTTCTGATTTTAGCAATTAAGCAAATCCCAATCTATGTTCTAATCATGCAATCTCACTTCATGTTTAAAAGAAACTCATCACAAATTTTGTACATTAAAATTACAGAAGCCCCCCTCTTTTATTCCATCTATATAGCCCAGCTATTTGCAAGAGAAGTATCTTACGCCTTTGTGGCCTCCAAAAATAAGGAGATTTGGCGCTTGATGTAAGGCTGTCTCAGGATGCTCCTCACAGAGGGTCTTTCTTCGGGCCTTTTGCTCAGCATTGTTCTTATCAGTTCTGCCAGCTCTGGACTATAATCTTTTGGCATTGGTGGCAGCTACAAAGAGAAATAACACCATAACTATGACTAATGGTCTTGTGAAGCAAAGTATATGAAGGTAGAGTTTTCTGATATTTAGTCATTATCCACATGAGCATAAAATAACCAGTATATTAGTCGGCAGGAAGCATACTGATGTCTGGTTATAACAGCAAGTTGTAAGATTGTAAAAGCATATCCTTCAAACCAGCAGTCCCATCTGAGGACTCTCTCCATCAGAAATAAGGGCATGAGAGTTCTGGTCAAGACGATAAAGGCGGTACTCACCTCCTCCCACAAATCTGGCTGAATGGAAGTCCTACAACTACAGAATTAAAGAAGCCACATTGAGACTGGTAGGAGGGGCAGAGACGCAGAACGACCTGGTCCCACACCCACATGAGGCAGTTTAGAATTAGGAGGGATGTCTCAGTTGCAGAGGGCCCACCCAAAGAGCAAGGGGTCCCAGCCCCACACCAAGCACCCAAGCCCAGGGTTCTAAGAGAAGTTCCATAATTTCTGGCTATAACAACAAGAGGGGATTGAAGCTGAGGGAAACAGAATCCCAAGCAGTTCCCTCTGAGCTCTGGCACTGGGGGAGCAGCTTGAAAGGCACCAGGGACAGACAAGGAAGAACTGAATTGTCTGGCATCAGGGCAAGAGCTAGGGAGGCAGCTTTCTCCCAGACAGAAGTGCTGCTTGAGGCCATTGTTCCTTTTCTGAGCCCTCACTCCACAGAGCCACAGAGCCAGCATGCAGGTGCCACATCAGACTCCATCAACCTGGACCACATTGTTTTTCCCGCCCTGGTGATTCCCTGAGGCCCCACCCCACCCAATATTTGGGCCCACCCAAGTTGTTTCCAGTGGCTTTTCCATACCAGTTGCTTGTTTGGCTCATGCTTCAGATTTTCCTAAAATCTCTCAAACAAGCAGCATCTGGTCTCAGCAAGCCTTGTACCTCTCGATAAGTGGCCTCAAGCCTGGCACTAGTAACAGCCAACCTTGGTTCACAGCTTGACCTCACCTGGGCACCTCCAGGCTCAGAACAAGCAGCAATCATCTGAACATCATTTTGTAGCTCATGCCACATGGACCTGGGCAGAACTAAGGTGGCAGCTGACCTTGGCTTGAACCTCCCAGGAGGCCCCAGACCCAGTGCACCAAGTGGACAGCTTCAGACCACGTTGAAGCACCACCACCCAACCACTTCCACAAGTAACATACTCCAGGGTAGACTCAGTGGGCATCAGAGCCCTGCTGAAGTAAGTACTGCTGTGTACAGTGGGCTCCTGAACAGCTGATTCTCCACTGTAGTCAGAGGTCCTTGGTCACAGCCAGTCCTTGCAGCTGATCATCCTGGGGGTAAATCCCTCCCACTGACCTGCCAACAGCAATCAATGCTCAACTACAACAGAAGGGTATACACAGCCCACATGGGAGTGCACCTCAAGTGTCAGGCTTGGGTGGTCAAGAAGGCTATGCCACTGGACCCTATAGAGCACCTACTATTGGGCTGGCCAAAAATTCATGTGTTTTTTTCCTTAAGATGGCTCCAGTAGCACTTAGTTGTCTTTAACTGCATTTAAAACAATTTTATTAGATTGTATTATGACAGCTGTCATATCAGTGTGCATTTAAAAAAACATCAAAATTGCTGAATTTTTGTGCAGTCATTTTAATACTGAATATGGAAGAAAATAGGCTAAAATTTCAGCATATTATGCTTTATTATTTCAAAAAGGTAAAAGCATAACTGAAACCCAAAAAAGGATCTGTACAGTGTATGGAAAAGGTGCTGTGACTGATTGAACGTGTCAAAAGTGGTTTGTGAAGTTTCATGCTAGAGATTTCTCTCTGGATGATGCTCCAAGGTTGGGCAGACTAGTAGAAATTGATAGCAATCAAATTGAGACATTAATTGAGAACAATCAACATTATACCATACAGGAGATAATCAACATACTCAAAACATCCAATGCAATAAAGTTACTGGTGAAAATGAAAAAAATGTGCCTTTTATTTTAGGAAAAAAACTAAAAACTAAACGGACCTTTTGGCCAATCCAATACATTAGGCCACTCTATCAAGCCTGGGAGACACAGCAGCTCTACCTAATACACAGAAAGAGACACAGGGAGGCTGCCAAAATGCAGAGACAAAGAAACAGGTCCCAAATGGAAGAACAGAACAAATCTCCAGAAAAAGAACTAAACCAGATGGAGACAAGCAATCTGCTAGATGCAGATTTCAAAACACTGGTTGTAAGGATGCTCAATGAACTTAGTGAGAAGTTCAACAACATAAAAAAGGACCAGTCAGAAAAGGATATGCTAACTGAAATGAAGACTAATTTATAGGGAATCAACAGTAGAGTAAGTGAAGCTGAGAATCAAATCAGCAATTTGGAATATAAGGAAACAAAAAGTACTCAATCAGAACAGCAAAAAGAAAAGAAATAAAAAAAAAATTAGGACAGTATAAGGAGCATCTGGGACGATTTCAAGCATACCAACATTCTCATCATGGGGGTGCTGGAAGGAGAAGAGAGAGCAAGAAATTGAAAACCTATTTGAAAAAATGACAGAAAACTTCCCTAACCTGGTAAAGAAAATAATCATACAAGTCCAGGAAGCAGAGAGTCCCAAACAAGATGAACTCAAAGAGGTCCACACCAAGACACACCATAATTAAAATGCCAAAGGGCAAAGACAAAGAGAGAATCTTAAAAGCAGCAAGAGGAAAGCAGTTAGTTATCCACAGCAGAGCTCCCATTAGACACATCAGCTCAAAGTGTCTGTTGAGCTCATTTCTCAACAGACATTTTGCAGGCCAGAAAATATTCCAAGTGATGAAAAGCAAGGACTTACAACCAAGATTACTCTACCCAGCAAAGCTATCATTTACTATAGAAGGACAGGCATGGCTGGTGTGGCTCAGCGGATTGAGTGCCTGTGGACCAAAGGGTCACCGGCTCGATTCTCAGTCAGGGCAAATGCCTGGGTTGTGGGCCAGGTCCCAGACTGGGGGCATGCAAGAGACAATCAATTAATGTATGTCTTGCACATCAATGTTTCTCTCCCTCTCATTCTCTCTCCCTTCTCCTCTCTCTAAAAATAAATAAATAAAATCTTTAAAAAATTAAAAATAAAAAGATAGAATAGAAGGACAACAAAAGAACTTCCCAGACAATAAGAGTTTATCACCAGCAAACTAGTATTACATGAAATGTTAAAAGGTCTCTTTAAGAAGAAAAAATATCAAAAATGTGAACAATAAAATGGTAATAAATATATCATCAACAGTTGAATCTAAAAAACAAAATAAACCAACAAGCAGAACAGAAACAGACCCATATATACAGAGAATATTTTGACAGTTGTCAGATGGGAGGGGGATTGGCAGGATGGGTGAAAAGGTGAAGGGATTAAGAAGTACAAATTGATAATCGCAGATAGTCATGAGGATGTAAAGCACAGCACAGGGAACATAGCTAATACTATCCTAATAACTACGTACGGTGTCAGATAGGCATGAGATTTACCGGGATGATCACTTAGTAAGTTACAGAATGTCTAATCACAGGGGTGTACACCTGAAACTAATATATAATGTAGGTCAACTACAACTGAAAACAAATTTTTAAGTGATTTTTTTTTTTAAAGAAAATAAGGGCATAGGCTCCCAAAGGGTTAAGTAGCAGGATATTCACTGCAGCATGTGCTTGCAGCAGTGGGAAACTAGAAACAACTCACACGTCCAGCCACAGGGGACTTGTAGAAGAGACTGTGCACGGCCTTCTAACAAAATACGAGGCAGCCTCTTCAAAAAATAAAAGATATGCCAACCTGGAAAGATGCCCCTCATATATTAAGCCAAAAAAGTGAGGTGTCTAACAATGTGTACAGACTGATTCCATTTCAGTTACTTTTTAAAAGTATCTTTGTGTATATGTGTATATATACACCTAGAGTTACATCTGTGTAAGACAGGAAAAAGCCAGGAATGCCATGCCCCAATCTGTTAGCAAGGGTTATCTACAGGGGATTAAAATGTACAGGAGAGGGGAATTTCATCATTTCTTGTTTGATTCTTTAAACAGTACAATTACGGGCAAATTTTACTTTTGTATTTTTCAGTATTTCTCAAACTAAAAAATTAAATGAGTCTTGGTGTAATAATAGAATCTATAGTTGATTTATAGCCTCAAACTTGGTGTGTGGATGCCCGACAAAGCAGAAGGCACCTAACCTCAAGGAACTAATACATAAAGCTGGTCACGCTGCATCTGTATCAAACACAATGCTTTTTGCCGTTTTTAATTGGTTACTAGTGATTGTGATGACTATCAAAGGAACAAGTTCCAACAGAGTGAACTCATTTTTTTAAAGATTTTATTTAGTTATTTTTAGAGAGGGGAAGGGAGGGAGAAAGACAGGGAGAGAAACATCAATGTGAGAGAGAAACATCAATTGGTTACCTCTTGCCCTGACCAGAGATCGACCTACAACCTAGGCCATGTGTCCTGACCAGGAATCAAACCAGTGACCTTCCACTTTGCAGAACAACACCCAGCCAACTGAGCCACACCAGACAGGGCCATAGTGAACTCATTTTCAATGGGGCTCATTTAACCATAGCTGCTTAGGAAAAGCTACCGATAATCTCTCAGGGCACCTGCATGTCCTGTGGCTATAGGTAGTGGTTTTCTAAAAGCCAGTCCCTTGGAGCCATTAAGCCACTTTTACAAATTAATATTAAGAAATGATCGATTCTTTCTCCTCCAGTTCAACCTTGCCCACAGAAGGGACTCAGCATTTTTAATTGTCCACCCAGCACCAATGATTACTCACTTTTGCCAGCAGCTACTTACAAAGCTGCACTGAATTAACCTTGCTCCAAAGATTAAATACAATTAGTTCCAGAATATTCTTTACCTTTCCTTCAATAATCCGATAAACTAAAGAATTCATGTCTTTTGCATTGAAAGCGTGCTTCAGGGTGGCCATTTCATAAACACAGCATCCCAGAGCCCAAACATCAGACTAGAGAAGAAAAAGAATAAATGGTTATATATCAGAATGCCTTATTTACATTTTTCCTCTTAAAAAAGAAAAGACATTTTCCCTAAACCAATTCACAGAGAATTCTTTGACATAACTATTCTGAGGAGCTTTGAAATTATGAATACTGTTCTGGAGAGAAGGTGAGCTGGGTACACAGCCCAATCCTACCTTATAGTTGTAGGGTTTGTTTGAGAACAGTTCAGGGCTCATATAGTAGGGTGTGCCAATGAGGGTGCTGGCCATATCACAATGGTTCTCCAACACTCGGGCAATTCCTAGGTCACCCACTTTGATGATGTTTGTTCTTGTGAGGAAGACATTTTGAGTTTTCAGATCTCGGTGAAGGATGTGTTTTTCATGTAAATACTGAAAAAAGAAATAAAATTTCATTAAATATAAATATACTTGCTCATTTAATCCGGACTTCTTTTTCTTTTTAAAGATTTTATTTATTTATTTTTAGAGAGAGGAGAAGGAAGGGAGAAAGAGAGGGAGAGAAACATCATTGTATGGTTGCCTCTCACATGGCCCCCAATGGGGACCTGGCCTGCAACCCAGGCATGTGTCCTGACTCGGAATCAAACTTGTGACCCTTTGGTTCGCAGCCCGTGCTCAGTCCACTGAGCCACACCAGCCAGGGCCTTGTTCCTGACTTCTTATATACCATCAATAATTGTATGAGTTAAAGAGTCTTAGTTACCTACATATCAAAACACTATAGTTTTATAGTCTCTAAATAAAAAGTCTAATTTATAACTTTCCAAAGCAGAAACACTGCCCCGCCCTGACCAGTGTGGCTCAGTTGGTTGGGCATCATCCTGCAAAGCAAACGGTTGCTGGTTTGATTTCCAGTCAAGGCACATGTCTAGGTTGTGGGTTCAGTCCCTCCAGCTGGGACACATACGAGGGGCAACTGATTGATGTTTCTCTCTCACACTGATGTTTCTCTCCCTCTTTTTCTCCCTACCTTCCTCTCTCTCAAATACATAAATAAACAAACAAACAAACAAACAAACAAATAAATAAATAACTTTTTTAAAAAAATTGCCCTGGCTGGGTAGCTCAGTTGGTTAGAGCATCTTACCAGATATGTCATAGTTGCAGGTTCAATCCCTGGTCTGGGCACATACAAGAATCAACCAATGAGTGCATAAATAAATGGAACAACAAATCGATGTTTCTCTATCTCTTTCCCCCTGCCTCTCTCTCTAAAATCAATCAGTAAATTTAAATTTTTCAAACATTTAAAAAAAAAATACGAGCAAACAGCAGCAATGGAAACCACAATGGCAGTGATGGTGGTCGGGCAGTGCTAGGCAGAGTGGGCTGGGCAAGTCCACAATAGTGAACACACTATTCAAGTCCGAGGTGTGGAAGTCCACCCCACCAGGCCCGGGCAGGGGCCCATTCCGCAGATGCTGTAGCTGCCACCTCCAAGTCCTGAAGGACAATACCACAATGTTCACTAAGAGAACTGCCTTGTCTGAAAACCCAGAGAAAGCCACATGCTGCCCGGTGGCCTGACTGGGCACACCTGGCCCCGACCCCCCGCCAGCTGCCCAGCCACCCCTGAGCCCTCTAAAGTTCACTGATGGGCCCATGACAGTTCCACAGAGTACTAAGCATAGATACAGCCTGAGCTCATGGAGTTCCCCAAGTGCTCAGCAGCTCCCCAACAAACACCTGTGTACTAGAGCAGGTATTAAAGGTGGACATTGCTTTTAAAAAAGGTAAAAAAAAAATTAAGTTCCATGCATTAACTTGCCCAGCATCCTTCACAATTGTCCACTGGCCATTATACCACTTAGTGTTATAGGGATCCAGTTAAAAAACATGCTTACAAACTCCCGCTGAAGATAGGAAAAAAACAACTTATACAAGGTCAGGTGCACATTCCTCTTAGATTCATAAAATCTTCAACTTAATAATATTTTCAAATATAACAAGTTCACTTTTATTTAGAGAGCATATCCTAGAATTTAAACCACGAGGTCAATTACTTCTAGACAAATCTGCCCAGTTCCAGAGTGTTTCACAAACAGTCTCAGTCTTGAATATGTGTATATTATACCACAGACATGTTTGCACTTCCGCTCACTATGTCGCAGGTTTAAAGCCCAAATCCCTACAGTTTAGGCATACTAATTAGCCTACCCACCTTTCAGTCTGAAACAGCTGACCGGCTGATAACAAACATGGTCATTCTTTGCTCTCTGTAGACTCAGGGCCCTTAAAATGAACTTTGGTATAAATATTAAAAAGAATATAGCCCTGGCTGGTGTGGCTCAGTGGATTGAGTGCCAGCCTGTGAACCAAAGGGTCACCAGTTCAATTCCCAGTCAGGGCACATACCCAGGTTTCGGGCCAGGTTCCCATAGGGGGCACACAAGAGGCAACCACACATTGACGTTCTCCTCTCTTTCTCCCTCTCTTCCCCTCTGTCTAAAGATAAAAAAATAAAATCTAAAAGTCAAACAAAAAAACAAACAACAAAGAATAGGGAACTGGCTTTCCCTCCAATTAGACATGAAATCCATGTCTACTTCATATCCCTTGTTCAGAAACATTCCAATGATACAACATGGGTGACTGGGTCTACTTCATAAATGAATTTTCAAAGAAAATACATTTTTTTCATGTACACATTTGGGGAAGAATTTCCATGAGACCCACCTGCCATCCCCCTGTCCCCTCAGAACAAGGAGGATGCTATGAGTCGGGACAGTACCTGCAGAGCCATGGCAATCTGAACGAACCACTCCACCACCTGACTTTCAGGCAGAAGCTGCCCTTTCTGCTCCTTGAGCTTCCGGTACAGATCACCTCCTTCGCAGAAGCCCATGACAATGTACAGCAGACCGTCCCCTCCCTCCCATGACTCCTTATAGGTGACAATATTGGGGTGTTTGAGCTGAGACAAGAGCTGGGCTTCCTGTTCAGCAGCTCGCCGCTCTCGGCTGGAGGCATTTCGGAGGTTCAGTTTTTTGATGACATACTACAAAGAAAACACATATTTTTACAATGCACAAATAAACACGCAGGTCTCTAGGTTCAGAAGTATTTAGGGTTCTCCTGAATGTCCTCAAAATTAATCTCCTGGAACCTGTCCGATAACCTAGTCATTTTGTTATTCACAAAGCACAAAACTGGGAAGAAACATTTGCTAATACCAACAGTGCTTTTTACTGGTTAGCCTTAGAGCAGGAAGTGGGGAGGGCTGTCACCAAAAATTTCTGCAGACAGAATGGATCCATGAGTTGCATTAAGTACTCAAAGGGATCCATAGCCCAATAAGGTTAAAACTCACTGATCCTCAACATACAAAATTATTCCTACTTTTTAAAAAATCAATATCCTCTCACACCTAATACACTGCCCTCAACCAATTAAAAGACCATACAACTCATTCCTTAACAAATGCATATAAAAATGGGCATTGTAAAATGTAAACTACTGTTCAAATGGGAGGGGCTATTATTACAGCCAGAACCCCATCCTCAACTCAAAAAAACCAATGACCTCAACCTGAGTGACCGGCACGGGAGACAAGGCAGAATAGGTGAGAAAGCCTTATACATAGGGAGACATCTCTGAGCTTGTCTGCGGCAGTCCCACTGTGCTGGTGTAATTATTAATGGCACCTGCTTTTAGTTTCAAACTTGTCCTAGTTTGTACAATACAGTAGTCACCCTATTTAGAAACTACATTAAAGAACTAGATCGTTATACTGAGGTTGGGATACAGTGCTTTAAGCAAAGGAGTGACGTTAGATACAAGTTTTAGAACAATCACTAAAGGGATGGATTGGAGAAGAGCAAGTCGAGTGGCAGGAGGACCAGTGGGAAGCCTTGACAACAGTGTATCTAGAGATACTGATGTCCTGGATTGAGGTAGTACCAGTGGAGGTGGAGAAGAGCCTGCAGGCTCGGTAGACAGGTGAGTGGGAGTGGGGGAAGAGGAGAGTCAAGAATGACCCCCAGGTATCCAGTATGGGCAACTAGTTGGTGGTACTACTACCCGAAACAAGGATCGTGAGAGTTTTGGCGGGAAGGTGAGGAGTTGAGTTTTAAGTGAGTCCATAGTCTCGAGGCCATAAGTGCGGGGCCTGTCATTAAAGGAGTAATATTTGCCAGGCGCTGTGTTTGGTCCTGGGAATGCATGATCTCATGGGATCGCTGAGCAAGGTAGAAAGTGTAGGTCAAGCGCACCAATTAAAACTACAAAGAAAAACTACAGGGTGTTCGTTCAGGGTGCGTATTACAGGAAGGTATGGCCTGTCTAGGTGGTCTGGGACATTGGCCCAAAGGAAATGTCATACGAGGTGAGTCCGCTTCTGCCACCACGGGGCCTAACATTTGGATGGCGACCTCGGCGAACCCCCGCGTGCCCCACACCCTCAGATGGACCCCTAAACTCAGCCGACCTGCCTGCCGTCCCGCCGGTGCCTGACGAGCGTCACCTCCCCGTAGCTGCCCCTGCCCACGACCTGCAGGTAGCAGTAGGCGTCCAGGGGCATATTCCCGGCACGGGGCAACAGTCGGGGTGCGGCAGCGACGGCCGCGGAAGGCAGGGCAGCAGGCCACAGCCAGAGGCCCAGTTCATGCCCGATAAGCTGCCGCGTCCCGGGGTGCAAAGACGGCCTGGCCCGCGCTGGAGCGCAAAGACCCGGCCCAAGGCGACGCCGCTGCCATAGCGATCCCAGCCTGCGCAGCTCCGCGCATGCTCTGGCGGCCCGGGAGGCTCCAATGAGTGGCTCCGCAGCCTCCGGAGGACCTGCCATAGAGAGAGGCGCCAGGCGGCCAGAGCGGCGCCGCTGGCCCCTGCGCGCACGCTCAGGCTTAGCTCCACCGACGCGAACTTCCGGGTTCCTGGCGAAATAAACAAAGTCACGGAGGCTTTGCTTATTGAGTGCTTGTTCTAAGCGCTTTACAAGTATTAGCCGTTCATTTTGCAAATATTTATTGGCTGCCTACCATGCGCCAGTCCGACAAACTCATTGCTCTCCTGGAGCTCACAGTGTAATGAGGGTGGGTGGTAGGTACAGACTCGAGACTCTTACAAGTGACATTTGTTTTGTTTACCCCTTTGTCACGCGTCTATCTGTGCACCTAGCAATCCATCTTATTTTTTACTCATTTCAAAGTAAATTGGATATATCAGTATGCTTCACTCCTAAGCACTTCAGCTTATGTATTGAAAAGTGTGAAGAACTACGTAATGACTCCATCCATTTCTCTGGGCTAAGTGACGACCAAATTCAAAGGCAGTGTCCCTGGGAGGACCCTGGCCCTCCCTTAAAGGCCTGCCTACGAAAGCTCAAAGCTGCCACAAGAATTTACTGTTTGCTCCAGCCAACGCCTCCCTCTCCTAAAACATTTACCGCCCCTCCCCCCCCCCCAAAAAATCTTGCAATTGTAAATCCTTCCTGTGTCCTTTTGAGGAAATGGATATATTATCTTGTGCAATCCAGGAGTGTATTTCTCAAGGACCTGACTTCATCCCTTTGAAATGTAATATTTCTTCTGCCTATATCTGACAACCATTTTTTTCCCAGTTGGCAATAGCGCCCCTGTTGAAAATACATAATATAGAGCATACTATTCCCCAGGAAAGCTAATTCATGCTCTGTCCCAGTTACTTCTCAGCCTCCTCCCACAGTCAAGTACATTAGTTCATTGAATGCTCACATCAACCCTGTGTGGCTGTTGCTGTTATCATCCTCCCTTTACAGTTAAGGAAAACAAGCCCCTGGAAAGTTAAGAAGCTCAAAACAGTATTTTAGGAGCATTAGGGTTTGCTTCCTCCTAAGCTCCCCTGTAGTCACTTGGCCTCATCTGCCCCCAAGAAAGCTTCCCAGAAATGACTCAGATTCCCTAGATGTTTGCTTCAGTCCTGTTCCGCTCCTATTCCCTCAGCAATCTGTGCCCCTCTGGGGAGTCCTCTTGTTTCTTGGTTTCTAGAATTTTCCTGGTTCTCCTGCTCCCTTTATACACTTCTACTCTTTTTCTTTCTCTCTCTATCTCTCTCTTTAAATTTTATTTATATTTTTTTAGAGAGAGAGGAAGGGAGGGAGAGAGAGGGAAACATCCATGTGTGAAGGAAACATCTATCAGCTGCCTCTCCCACGCCCCCAAGTGGAGACCTGACCCACAACCCAGGCATGTGCTCTTGACTGGGAATCAAACAGGTGACCCTTCAGTTCTCAGGTCGTTACTCAACCCACTGAGCCACACCAGCCAGGGCCACTTCTATTCTCTTTTGACTTCTCATGCTGCCCTCAGGTTTTGAAGTTTCCCAAGATTCTGTGCTCTGCCCTCTGCCTTTTACCTCCCCCAACTTGCTCTTCATCAAATCTATCATTCATCTAGCTGGTGCAGCTCAGCGGATTGAGCGCAGGCCTGCTAATCCAAGGGTTGCCGGTTTGATTCCCAGTCAGGGCACATGTCTGGATTGCAGGCCAGGTCCCCAGTAGGGGGCACACGAGAGGCAACCACACATTGATGCTTCTCTCCCTCTCTTTCTCCTTTCCTTCCACTCTCTCTAAAAATAAATAAATAAAATATTTTTAAAAAATCTATCATTCACTCTATAGACATTTAATATGGACCCACATGGTGCAAGGCTGGCACCCTACCCTGCCCTGGAAGCACAAAATGAACAAGATAAAGTCCTGTCCCTGTGGGGCTTACAGTCAAAGAGGAAGATGGCCTTTAATCAATGAGGCATACTAACAAGTTATTCTTGCTAAGTGAGGTCAATGCTGTGCAGAAAGGTCACTGGGCCCAGCCTAGGCATCCAGAGGAGGCTGCCCCAGAGAAGCATTGCTTGGGCTAAAGTTTGAAGGAAAACCTTTTCAGTCAGAGGGAGCACCCTGTGCTAAGGCCCAATGGACTTCTTTTGTTTTTCCACCTCCACACCTCAGTGTGAACTCCCTGAACACTGAGTTGGGCTTACCTGCTTCAGTACCCCAAATCCAGGAGTTGGCATGGAGCTGGCACCCAGCCAATGTGAATGGATAAACTGAGGGTTGATAAATGAATGAGTGGAAAAGCACCTGCCTACACGGGTCAGGAAAAAGTCTCTATGGTTGAAGCTGAGAGACCTAGAGGGGCAATGGCTGGGTTGACATGGAAGGGTCAGCAGGGCCAGACTACTCAGGACCTAGAAGTGTGTTAGACAGGGAAAGGCCTAGAGCAGATTGGCTTTTTAAATGATGTCTCTGATTATTGCTACAGAATAGTCTGTGGGAGCAGAACGGAAGTAGGAGGAGCAGACCTCTAGGTGAGAGATGAGGGTGGCTTATACTCAGTGGTAACTGGGGGTTTAAAGAGAAGTGAGAAGACTAGAAAGATATTTGCAGGTTGGGGTAGGGTGTCTAGGGGAGGGCGGCACCAGGATTACACCAAGCTTTCTGACTTGGATACCTGGAAGGGTGGTCATAGCCTTCATTGAGGTGGGCAACAAGAGCGGGAAGACCAGGCTTGCTGTGGGGGTGCAGGAAGGGGAGAGAAAGGTCATGATTTCAGTTTGGACATACCAGATTGAGGGGCTCTGTGAAAATCATGCAGGCAGTTGGCCTGTGGGTAGAACACAGAGTGGGTCTGGCCCTGGGTGCTATCCTGTTGCACCAGCAGCACAGCTGCCCTCTCAGGCCCCCAAGTTCAATCCTCAGCAAACTCAGCTGCTTTCTGTCCACCCCTCTTCTCACCAACCACATCTACAGCTTGAGTCAACCTTCCCTCTAACACGGAAATAATAACAGTATCTATTTCTTGAGAGGTAGTTGTGAGCAGTAAATGAATTAGGATTGAGAAGTAGGCCAGACACTAGTCACTGTCAGCTCTCCTTTTATCCTGTATCCTCCCCAGGCCACACAAACATGTTTCCAGCGCCTTCTATGGACCAGGCTCGGTGCTAGCCATCTCTCAACGGCCCAGTTTTGATCTTGCCACACCCCTGCTCAGATAACATTAGTGTTTCCCACCCAAAAGACTGGCCACTTTCAGACCCCTGCACCAGCTGGTCTCAAACACCTCCCACCCTTCTTCCCCACCCTCTCCATCAGGTTCTGCTCCCATCACACAGGCAGCTGCACCTTCCCCAAGTGCGCTTCACACTTACCCACCCACTTTTCTCTCCCTGGCCTCCCCATCTCCTTCTTCCTAAGTGCCGCTCTCTTTTCTGGGCACCTCCTCCAGGAGCCTTATCCTAAGCCCTGTGGAAGACGAGTTCCACTCTTTCCAGATTTCTATTGCTTCTTCATGTTCCTCTTTAGCTTTTGATCACTCCTTGGATTCACTGGCTTCCTCTGACTTGTCTGACTCCTTTTCCAAAGCATCAGCTCACTGAACATAGTGAGGCACTTGAGTTTCAGCATTGTGGTGCCCCACTGCTTGGCACTGTGCCCAACCTACCACAGGGCTCAGTCCCCACTGGTGCACGAGAACAGAACCCCAAATGTGCAGTTGAGTGTTGATCCACCTCATCTTTTACAAAGGCCAGAAAACAGGCCAGAAGGTCATTCTGGCTGGACTACAATAAACCATTTCCCAGAAGCTGCTCTGTGAGACAAAGTCCAGGACAAGCAAACAGAGATCAAAGAGTCCCCTGGGTCCACTCACCATATCAGGGTCACAGCAGTCAGTACATTCCACTCAGGGCCCTGGAGACGATTGACCAGGGGTCATGTCTGTGCACTGAGCTGTGGCTTGTAAGAGACAGGAAGGGTTTGGGCATGAAAATTAAGAAATTGCAAGTAAAAGAAGGGTCTTTGACTCTGCTTCTCCCTTCTTTCTAATAATGCAGAGGGCATTTCTGTCATCACCTGATGTTTCGGAGTCTGAAAGATCTTGGTTTGAAGGCCTGCTCTGTCACTTGCTGGCCTCCTGCAGCAGATCTCGGTGCTGAGCCCCAGTGCAACACAGGAGTCTGTCCCAGGCTCAGAGGCCCCCATACCAGGAAGACTCAGGGACGCCATGAGGATAAAGTTGGACAGTAAAGGGATTAGAGCAATGCTCGGCACATAACCAGCCTTCCATTATGAAGAGGTGGCATTCATCATCACCGCCTGCCCCGATGGAGTAACGATGGGGCTATTTCTGTTCTTCTTCCCAAATCTGGGCGAGAAGGACTAGAAAGATGAAGCAGCTGTCCTGAAGCATGGGTCACCCATTACGCATCCCAAGGACTACCCAGCCTGCCCCTGGCAGAGTTGCTGGGTTGGCGCCGTCAGAAACGGGGCGTGGGCAGACGGTCTCTAAGCCACAGGCCTCCCAGGCCGGAGTGTGACTGTCTGAAAAGTTTCTTGATACTTAAAGACTTTTTGAAGTAACACTTAAGAAAGTTTAGAAATCCATTTTAACTGTGATTTCTCGACACATGTCACTGTGTCACGGGTGTTGTTTGCCCTGTGCAATATTCAGGATCAGACAGGCAGCCAGGGTCTTCACAGTTCATGTGGTCTGAGTGCAGGTCTAGGCAGAGGGCACAGTCTGAGTCTGTCAGGAGTTTGCACAGCTGGGAATCCCCCCACTGTCAATTCTGGATCCCCCAAATTGTAATATTTGCCCTCATCTTGTCTAATGTTTAATCCATGTTTGTCTAGCACTTTATTGATTGATGGTTGGAATGAAGTGACAAGCCAGCAGGAGCCTTGAGACCATGGACGGCGCCATGGGGATGCGGTTTCTGCTGTGTTTGTCCCTGGTGTCCCACCTCACCTTGCAGGCCATGCCCGCTCAGCGTGCACCCAAAAGGCCCAAAAGTAGCGAGGTATGTAGATAAACCCTCGGGACAGAAACAGGCAGCTGGGCCTGGACAAGGCCTGGGAGGGGGACGCAAGACCCTCACGCCAGGGGCTGAGGCCACCCCCCCACCTCGACCGACTCTGACTGGAGAGTGAGGCCAAGGGGAAGAGGATATAGGCTGTGTCCCACTCCCATCCCTTGACAAAAAGCCATGGTCCCCTGAGCAGTCACACTCACATTGACTCTGGTTTGTTTTACAGAAGCGACAGGCTGTAGACACAGTGAGTGAGTCTCTGCAAAGGAGTCTGTGGTGGGGCCATTATTATAGCCGAGTTTTCCCTGTCTCCCTGGGGGTGTGGCTCTCTGTTAGTGCTCTGGGTAGAGGGACTCCTGTCTCCTGGAAATGGGGACTGTCCTGCCCCACCTTATCTCCACTGCTTGGTCTCAGGCAGAGAGAACCAATGGGTCTCCCTGGGAAATCCGGTCTGTTCCTCAGGCACCTTGGGCCAGTGAGAACTGGGTGCTGACCCTAATACGACACAAGGTCTCTCACTGGCTGAGAGGTCCCCATCCCAGGCCACAGAGCCCTCACGTCTCACCTTAGACTGTCGACGGTGTGATCATCCAGAGTCTGAAAGTCAACTGCAAAGTGACCTCGCGCTTTGCCCACTATGTCATCACCAGCCAAGTGGTCAACACTGCCAACAAAGCCAAGGAAGTGGGCTTTGATGTGGAGATCCCCAAGACGGCCTTCATCAGTGACTTTGCCATGTGCGTGCCCTGCCTGACTCCCACACCCAGAACTGTCCATTCTCTGGGCCCAGGCAAGACCACAGCTCAGAGTGGCCGGACAGTGCAGACCATCTCCTCATTTCCCAGACAGCCACAGGCCACTTCAGCTCTGAAGGCAGGATTAGTCCTATGGGGCTGTTCTGGGCTCCCATTGTGGGCAGCAGACTGGGACCTCTGACCATGCTTGCAGCCTAGAGCCCAAAGAGCAACAGCCAGCATTTGTGGCTTTTGCTGGACTCTGGCTGTAGCCGCCCACCTCTCTGCCAAGGGGCCTCCAAGCAATTCTGTGGGTAGAAGGAGGCCAGCAGGAGACACCTTCCCATGGGTGCTCACCTGGACCGTGCTTTCTCAGGGTCTGGGCTAGGAGCACCTCCAATATGAAGGACCTGTGTGGTCAGGGAAGGGCACTTCCCCTGAGGGCTCCTTCTTCCCTGCAGCACAACAAATGGAAAAGCATTTATCGGAGACATAAAGGACAAAGCGACTGCGTGGAAGCAGTACCGGAAATTAGCCATCTCAGGAGAGAATGCTGGCCTTGTCAGGTGAGTTCTGAGCTCAGGACAGATCTGAGGACGGCAAGGTGGCCTCAGGTAGAGAGCCGCCCCAGAACGATGGGAAGGGAGCAGACTGCCCAAACCCAAACGTCAGCATAGGTGTGCTGGGCAGGGCCGGTATTGACTTGCCCGTCTCCCAGACCAGCCTGCAGGAGAAGTGGGGCTCTGTCCTCGGGCCCTAACTCTGACCGGCCAGCTAAGATAAGGGTGAGGGCCAAAGATACCGGAGAATAGCACTAAAATAAGAGAAACTGATACTGAGACCCATGTTTTAGGTGACAAGGACCCACATGTCACTTACCATTTGTCTGTGTTGTTGCCTATGGCGGTATGACCAGGGCCTCGGGAAGAACGATGGAGCAGTTCACCATCCACATCACCGTCGGACCCCAGAGCAAGGCCATGTTCCGGCTGACCTACGAGGAGGTGCTGAAGCGAAAGCTTATGCAGTACGATATCGTCATCAAAGTCAAGCCCAAGCAGCTGGTGCATCGTTTTGAGGTGCATTGCTGGTAACCGCAGACTTAGAGGCATGGTCTTGGGAGCAGGGGTCCTGCCTATCCCTCACCATGGCTCTCAGCATTGGCTCGAAACCCATCCTGTGCCATCCCAGACCTGAGTGCACAGGGCAGGGGACTGACTCCTCAGGGTGGGCTCCGATGGTCTCTCCATGGGCAGGAGGCTTCCTGAACCTTCTGACCTTCCCCTGTCTGAGCATCAGCTTGCTTCTCTGTTAATGGGGGGTTCCCATGTGTCCCAAGACTGCCACAGGATCACAAGAGATGATAAATGTCCAGCTAGTCTGTAAGCCAGAAAGTTCTGGGCAGCCTCAGGGTCTGTGATTGTCTCTGGCACTTCAGTGGTGGCCAAGTTAAAGGGTTCAAGCCTGCACATCTTCATTTGGGGAATGTTTTTGGAGTGCCTATGACTTGCCTGGCCCTTTGCAGAGGGCTGGGTGGACACTGCACACAGTCGGTGGCCAGGACACATGTTGGCTCTTGGTTGAGACTTGATGATGGCTCGAATGGGAGCCTTGGTGCAGGAATTGCTTCAATGATGCAGATTGACGTGGACATCTTTGAGCCCCAAGGGATCAGCAAGCTAGATGCCCAGGCCTCCTTCCTACCCAAGGAACTAGCGACTCAACTCATCCAGAAGTCCTTCTCAGGCAAAAAGGTGTGTGAAATGGCTGGGGGTGGTGGCGGGCCCTCCAGGACATCTCACCCTGGCTCAACCCGTTATGGAGTGTCCAAGCTTGGCCTGGGAACCGGGGAGGGGCTTCAGGCTTTCACAGGGATGAAAGAAGTTGGTGTTTTTTGGTTGGCATCCCAGGGGAACTTGGCAATCCTGGTTTTCAGAGCCACTTAGCAAAAAATTGCATGCTGAGGCTAGGGAAGGCACCCACATTGGCTGTGTGGTCTGGGGTGAGTTACTGGCTTTCTTGAGGCTCAGTTTCCTCTTTGCCCGTCTCACACCCACAGGAAAGCATTCAGGATGCACGAGCAAACGTCAGATGCTGTTGAAGTTAGGGTTCCAAGCTCCAGTGTTCTTGGAAACACAATTAGGTTTGAACAGGCCTTGGACCTACCCAGCCACTTGCCACTTGTCACTCATCACCCACTTGCAGGAATCCCAGAAGCCTGCTGCTTGTGCCCTCCCCAGTCCTGGAGGAGTAAGGCATAGGGGTGGGCGATACCCAGCTAGTGCCCTGCTTCCTAAGTTGCCCTCAACTGGAGCCAGGAGCAAACCCTTTAGTTCTCACCTAGCGTTCATAGTGACTCACAGCAATTCGTTTAAGAGAAATGTTTCTTACAGTTTTGAGAGGGTTCCCTCTAAACAAGCCACGACACCCAGAGTGTTAGCCAAACACGCCTGTTTTCAACAGATGACCAAAGGGTGGGGCTCTGTCTTCCTAACAATTCTTTTCAAGTTGTTTTGAGCATATCTTATTTTTATAACAAACAAACAAAAACTAAAAATAAGAAAGCCTTAAAGAAAATGTGTGAAGTACAGAAATATAGAACAGTAGTAAGTAAAAGCCATCCCTCATTTCCCTGAGCATCAACACGAAATCAGTGCAGACCTGTGCCCCAGCTCCAGGTCCTCCCAGCCTCTGCTCTCCGGCCCCCCAGGTGGTCCATGCCCCAGCACAGTGCTATAGCCTTGCCTTTTCACCCCACAGTTTGGACTGACTGATGCTCTCGTACTGTCACACTGCTATTGTTTTGTACCCAAAGCGATGATGCTTATTAAAGAAAATCCCAAAGATTCAGAAGCATATAAGCAAAGAAATAGATTTCTTCCCCTACTATCCACAGGTGTTACTCTCAGCAGCTGGGTGAGGCCCACCCAACTCATTTCCATGCCCATGTCTCGCTCTCTCTCTCTCTCACACACACACACACACACACACACACACACACACACACCCTCATGTTGTCATCTTTGTAAACATCCTATTTGCGCCTGCGCAAACCTGTAATGCCGCACACCCTTGATGGTTCCAGGGTCAGGTGCTCTTCCACCCCACTGTGGGCCAGCAGCAATCCTGCCCCACGTGCTCCACTACCTTGGTGGATGGGGAATTCAGGGTGAGCTACGACGTCAATCGGGACAAGTCCTGCGACCTCCTGGTGAGCTTCTGGCCCCAAACTCAGAGGGTGGGCAGGGAGGGGTGCTTGTGAGAGAGGCCCCATTTGTTCCTTTGTGTTTCAGGTCACCAGTAACCACTTTGCCCACTTCTTTGCCCCCCAAAACTTGACAAACATGAACAAGAACCTGGTTTTTGTGATTGACATCAGCAGCTCTATGGCAGGCGAGAAAGTGAAGCAGGTACGCCATGCCTTCAAGCAAGTCACCCATCGGGGGTTTCTTCAGCCCTGTCACCCACACCAGGCTGGTTCGCCGGCGTCTGGGTTTGGGGTTTCTGCTCCTGATCAGAGGCAGAGTGACCTAACGGGAAGTCCTAGAGGTTGGGGGTCTAAGATCAGCCACCTTCTCCCTGTGCAGCTGTGGGCGAGTGCATCTGCTTCTCCTCAGTGGCACAATGGAAGAACAGTGCCCACAGGGTCATGGGTTATCAGCGAGGAAGAACTTGGAAGACGGAACCTGGGGATAATTATGGGGCTTCATGGGGAGGCATCTTGCAACAGGGCCACAGCCATAGCTGACCGTGCTCTAAAGTGCCTTGTCAATGGTGCAGCGGAACCACAGCTGGGCGAGAAGGGTTGTTTTTTTTTTTTTTTAATTGACTTTTAGAGAGAGAAACATCGTTAGATTTTGTTACATTGTAGATTTGTTATGGAACCACAGCTGGGCGAGAAGGGTTGTTTTTTTTTTTTTTAATTGACTTTTAGAGAGAGAAACATCGTTAGATTTTGTTACATTGTAGATTTGTTATTCTCCTTATGTATGCATTCGTTCGTTCGTTGTTTCTTGTATGTGCCCTGACCTGAGATCAAACCTGCAACCTTGGTGTATCAGGACAGCTCCCTAACCAGCTGAGCTACCCGGCCAGGGAAGGATGAGCAGAGTTTTAGGAACTCAGCCCCCTGGGTTCTCTTTCTGAATCCCAACGCCCTCAAACTCCCCATCATTTCTTCTTCCCACACGGGTACCATTCTCTCTCTGCCTAACTAGCCCCAGGGCCCTGCAGGATGCTCCTCTTCTGGCACCACCTGACTGACCCCTCCTGCTTGTCCACCATGTACCTCTGCTCTGGGGATCTTTGAAATGGGTATCTGGAGCTGACAGAAGCTTCTAGCCTGGGGCTCTGTCCCTCCACTGACTGTCCTGTCTTTGCAGACTAAGGAGGCACTCCTTAAAATCCTGGGGGACATGCGGCCAGGGGACTACTTCGACCTGGTGCTCTTTGGGTCTGAAGTGCAGTCGTGGAGGGGCTCACTGGTGCAGGCATCTGCCGCCAATCTGCAAGCAGCTCAGGACTTCGTGCGGCGCTTCCACCTGGCTGGGTGTAAGGGCAGGTGTCTCAGGCCACCTTGGTGTTGTCTCTCTCTCCTAAGAATGAGAGCGTACACTGGTCTGCCTTCTCTCCTCCGCAGCCACAAACCTGAATGGAGGTTTGCTCCGGGGAATTGAGATCTTGAATGAAGCTCAGAGGAGCATGCCAGGACTCGCCAACCATGCCCCAATTCTCATCATGTTGACAGATGGCGAGCCCACAGAAGGTAAGCATCTCGCGGGCTGCCTTGGGAAGTACTGATCTCTTCATTACTGAAGGCATTCAAGCTGCTGGGGGTCAGAAAGGCTAAGGGCAAAGACAAACACTGATCTAAAAACAGAGTTCACACCGTAGAGTCTGGAGGAGCTCCAAGGCACACTTCTGTCTTGAGCTGGAAGATTGGGGAAGTTTCTCCATGACATAGCATTACACAGGGCCCAGGAGGATGGGCCGGATTCCTAGGTTGAGTTTCACAAACTATACATTCAGCACCGACTGTGTGCCAAGCACAGGGCTAGGGACCAAGAACAGATACCAAGAGAACAAGATATGACTCTGTCCTTGAGGACCCCAGGGTCCATGGGGGAGGCAGCCCCAGGAGCAGAAGCTCTGTCAAGGATCCTGAAAAAACAGGGTGCCAGGAGGCTGCAGGGCCACAGACAAGGAGCACCTGGCCCAAAAACATTTTAAGAAAGCCTCCTGGAGGAGGTGACCACTGAGCTCAGTCCAGAAGGAGGAGGGGAGAAGCAGGAAGGGATCCCTGTCAGAGGGGGCAGCTTAAGCAAAACATGGTGTGTGCACCAGCAGGGCCTGCCGGGGAAGTGTGGTCATATGCAGAATAGGTAAAACAAGAGTGGAAAGGTCAGCAGGGCCTCACAGGCCACAGCAAGGAGCCATGGGAAGGTTTAGAGGAGAATCAGGTCCGCTTGTGATGGATCTATGTAGACAGGCAAGGAGCTGTTAGCAGTTGTTGCAGTTCCCAGATTAGCCAACAAGAAGCATTGCTGCAAGGTGCCTGTAGGAAGTTGAACCCCTCTAAGATTCGAGGCTTGGCCTCCAGGGAGTGTGCTCAAAGTGCCCAGGCGCTCCACATGCCTGTGAGCTAGTATCCAGTCATTGCCTGGGTATGTGGCTGCAGGGGTGACAGACCGTTCCCAGATCCTCAAGAATGTCCGCGACGCCATCAGGGGCAAGTTCCCACTCTACAACTTGGGATTTGGCCATGATGTGGACTTCAGCTTCCTGGAGGTCATGTCCATGGAGAACAATGGACGGGCCCAGAGAATCTATGAGGACCACGATGCCACCCAGCAGCTGCAGGTCACCTCCTTTCCCCACCCCACCCCATCCCCCAGTGTACCACCAATGGCAGCCCACGGGGAGCCCCACCTTGGCAGCCATTTGCCCATCAGCCTAGAGCAGATAAAACTGTGGCATACGTTCAAATTAGCTATGTGCCTCAAGCCAGTTACTTAACCCTTCTGAGCCTATGATTCCTTCTATAAAGTGTCGATCCCGACACCCCACTTTGTGAGTGGGTTTCCCACTGGGTGCCAAGGGTAACCCATGAGTTCTGAAGCTGCACCTTGCACCCCTGCAGGGTTTCTATGACCAGGTAGCCAACCCCCTGCTGGTGGATGTGGAGTTGCAATACCCCAAGGACGCCGTCTTGGCCCTGACCCAGCACAGCCATAAGCAGTACTACGAAGGTGCGGAGATCGTGGTGGCTGGGCGCATCGCTGACCACAAACTGAGCAGCTTCAAGGCTGACGTGCGGGCCCACGGGGTAAATAGTGGGCTGTGGAGGGCGGAGAGGCTGGGCAGTAGCCAGAGGCTCCAAAACCACACTGTTCCCCGTTCCTGCCCCGCCGACGGACCTCTTTCCACAGAGCAGTGGCCACACCCCTGCATTGTGCCACACCCACCCAGGCCAGAACATTCCTCTCTGCAGGTGTCCAAGGAACAGGATGGGATGGAGTGAACAGGGCCTTGATAAACTGTAGCCCTTTGCTCCAAAATGGACCACCTGTTACTCTTCACACCATTCTCCTCAAGGCATGAGAGAGCAAGAGGCCAGCCTCTTTCTTCTTATTTGAACACCATTTCCTGAACACCTGTGAGCCCGGCTTTATGCCATGATGCGGAGCGTGTGTTCCCATGCATGTTGGGGGTCGGGGTGTGTGAGACCTGGCCCCTGCCCAGCATGTGGACTCAAGCCCTGCAGTGTTGTTGAGGGTGCAGAGCTCAAGCTTTGAGTGAGCAGAGCTGAGCTGGACCCCGGCTCCATCCTGACCAGCTGGGTGACCTTGAGCAAATGGGTCCAGCTCTCTAGGTCTGTTTCCTTTCTGTACCGTGGGGGTAACACTACGTTGAAGAGCTGTGTGGAGTAAATGGAATAACCCATATAAGAAGGTTATGCAGTGCCCAGTACGTGGGGCGCCCTTAGGAAGCTGAGTATCTGGGGAGAGAAGGCACATTGTGTGCTGTGGCAGCATGAATGGTGCAGCCCACCAGGGGCGCAGCAGGTGTCTGGAGGAGCAGGTTGTGGAGGAAACAGCTACATGGTAGAAGCAGCCCAGTGCTTGTCAGCATCCCTGAAAGAGAGTGATTCCCTGAGATCAGGGGCTGGTTCTCCTGTCTCTGGGATGCCCCGGGCCTAGGCCAGCTTACCTCACAGAGGATGCTCAGCAAGCTTTTGTGGAAAGAATGGGTGGATGGAGATGATGAGAGCAGGATTAGGAGCGGGGGATGCTGAGAAGGCAGCTGCAGGACCAGAGAAGAGTGGGGCCCCTTCGAGCCTCAAGTACCAGCCAGTGGTTGTGCCCCTCGCAGCTCAGTCTGTCTCCCCATCACAACCCTCAGGGGGGCCAAGAATTCAAGACAACCTGCCTGGTGGATGAGGAAGAGATGAAGAAACTGCTCCAAGAGCGGGGCCACATGCTGGAGAACCACGTTGAACGTCTCTGGGCCTATCTCACCATCCAGGAGCTGCTGGCCAAGCGGTATGACTGACCCCTGCGGCTGCCCGGCAGGCACTGTCCACCCCAGAGTACCCCTCAGCCTCAGATTTACTGTCCTGCTTTGCTCACTGAGTTAATATCAACCTGTCAGTCAATAGTGTGGGCAGGGCCCACTGGGGCCACAGGACAGCACGCTCTACCCCCACTGAGCTGCTGTGGGGGAGGCTGCCCTTTACTGTGGGGCTGCTGTGTCCATTCACACTCATTTAATCCTCACAACGTCCAGGGGAATGTCCTCATTATCCCCATTTAACAGATGAGCAAACTGAGGCTCAGAGAGGTGAGACCACGTGCCCAGAATCTCACAGCTGTTAAATTCTCTGTGTATTTCTGAGGCAAATCCCCCAACCCTGCCAAATCTCCAGGTTTTCTGTTCAGGAGGTCTTTAAGCCATGAGGCCCTTGATGACAGCCTCAGAACAAGGACACTGCAGCTGCTCAGTGCATGTTTGATGAATGAGTGAGTGAGCAAATGAGTGAAAGGATGAGAGGGTGCAAGTCCGTTGTCACCAAGCCACAGGGCTTGGAGCAGGTGTCTGTCTCCTAGGATGAAGTTGGAGGGAGAGGAGAAGGCCAACCTGTCGGCCAAGGCCCTGCAGATGGCGCTGACCTATCAGTTTGTGACCCCCCTGACTTCCATGACCATGAAGGGCCTGATAGACCAGGAGGGCCTGG
Source organism: Macrotus californicus (assembly GCA_007922815.1). Taxonomy (NCBI): domain Eukaryota; kingdom Metazoa; phylum Chordata; class Mammalia; order Chiroptera; family Phyllostomidae; genus Macrotus; species Macrotus californicus. The sequence goes on from VMDR010000824.1 coordinate 28,713, forward strand.
AGCCTGTCATTGACAAGTCCCCGGAGGGTATGGCCTCTGCAGGGGGGAAGCTGTGGGCCTCGAGGAGGCTTCTGAGGGTCCAAAGCCTCCTGGGCTTTAATTCTCCTTCCTTTCTCTCCCTCCAGCGTCTCTGCCCTTGGGTAAGTTTTTAAATCAAGTTGGTTTTCTCATGGGATTTTAGTGGTTGGGCAAGTGGCATGAATGGCTGGCAGCTCCCCACCCCCAGCTCCCTGCCTCTGGCCCTCATGGCTCTCCTTTCCCAAGATGCCCTTGCCCACTTCACCACAAACTAGTTGCTGCCTCCTGTGTGTGTGTGGTGGGGGAGGGGGGGCGGGAAGAGAACCTGCACATCCTGAACCCCACACTGGCCTCCAGTGGGAGCCTTGTGAGAGCACACGTCTGTGAGGAGGCCTGGGCCCCTGGGTGGGCTGGGACCCCCAGGAGGAAGGCTGGCCCAGGCCTGATAGACCTGGGGGCCCGGGGTGCACTTGAACAATGCGGTGCATGTGCCTTTCATGGGGCGGCAAGGGTGACACTGTCGTTGTCCTCCACAGAGATGCTGGGAAAAAGACCGTGTAAGTGGCAGCCATCTCGATGACACACATCTCTGCCTCTCTGCTCTACATGCCACTGTCCCTCAGGCAGTGCCTTCAGTCTGGAGCAAAGCCCTTAGGTTTGCCTGCTGAGGAAACGACAGCACAGGGCTTCCTTCCTCTGCTTCAGCTCTCCTCACTGCCTCTCACTGGGAATCCTCAGGCAGTACCCTGACGTGGGCCTGGCCTCCCCCACCCTTTTGCCACCAGCCCCACCAGGTCCCCATAGAAGGAGACAGAGCAGGTCGGCCCACTGCACTGGGCCAAATTTCTCTTCCCAGCTCCTGAGAGGCATCAAGGGTTCTATGTCCATTCTGCTCCCTCCCGTGGCCCCGGGGTGGGAAGGGGCTAGGGAAAGGAACCAGCAGCCCCAAGGAAGCCCAGCTGCCTTACTTCTAAATGCCATTCACTCTCTGGGTCAGCGTTCGTGCTGTCAGCCAACCAGCAGCCGCTTCATCCGCTTGAAACCAATCTCGGTGTCCCTAAGGTGCCAATCCTAGTAACTGGTGGTGAGTCCTCCGGAGGGTCTGGGGGTCACTGCTGCCTGTTGCACCCTTGCCCTTGGCTGGCTCCATTGGCCCAGTGCCCAATCTAACGGTTGCCATGCTGGCCCCCCCAGTGGACAGTGACCCCCACTTCATCATCCACGTGCCCCAGAAAGAGGACACTCTGTGCTTCAACATCAACGAAGAGCCTGGTGTGGTCCTGAGTCTGGTGCAGGACCCCAACACAGGTATGGTGACGCCACACCCCCTGCCAGATGGGGCAGGGTCTGGGCTCCCCTGCCCTCTGCGTTCTGCCATAGACAGGACAGTGGCTGGGGCCTCTACTGCCAACACTCCATGCCCCTGTCTGTCACCTGGCTGGCCTCGACTTGCCTTTTTCTCGCCCCATCCACCTGCAGAGGCCCTGTGCAGGGCCTGCTTCGTGGGTGGGGCCCGCCCAGGCACTCAGACCCTGCAGTTAGGAGGCCCAGGCTTGGACTGACAGTCTCCTGTTGCTGTCCTAAAATTATTAACAATTTTTATTTATTTATTTTTTATTGATTGATTTGAGAGAGAGAGAAGGAGGGAGAGAGAGAGAGAGAGAGAGACATTGATTTGTTGTTCCAGTTATTTATGCCTTCGCTTGTTGCTTCTTGTATGTGCTCTGATGGGGGATCGAACCCACAATGTTGACATATCGGGGCAGCACTCTACCCAGCTGAGCTGCCTGGCCAGGGCCAAAGTTCTTCACAATTTTTAAACATTTTCATTGTGTGCTGAGTCCTGCAAACTATGTAGCCGCCCTGCCCTGACCTTCTCCCCAGCACGGCTGAGGGAGCCCAGAGTTCATCTCCCCAGCAGAGCCCAGGCGATGGGAGGCACAGACTTCCTCTGTGTCTCCCAGTCATTCTGCCCTCCCAGTCCAGACAGCCCGACTGCAAGTGTTCGTCGAGCCCAGGCTAGGGGCAGGGACGCAGAGGGAACCGAGACAAAGGCCCTGCTCTCGTGGGCTTTAGAGGAGGCAAACAGGTGAACAGATTCTTAGATGAGTGTCAGAGCATGAGACCTGCTGAGTTAGGACAGTGGAGACGGGGAAGGGCTTTTGGCTGCTCAGGTCAGAGAAGGCCTCTGGGAAGAGGCCCCACAAGTGTGTCTGCAGCACCCACTGTGAGGTGCCCTGTGTCAGGGACTGGGGTCACAGAGAAGGCGCAGGCCAAGTCCTGCAAAGCCTCTTTCAGAGCCCAGACCTGAGGGCTACATACTGGATAGGCAGCGTGGCAGGGTCGGGGGGGGGAGGGGGGAGAAGGGGAGGAGGGAGAAGGCTTGTTGTGTACAACCTGAACCAGTCCTGAAGGCTCCCCTCAGGAGGTAAGACCCTTAAAGATGGCCTGCCGTGGGTGGGGTGCGGGCATCTCCCGGGCAAGAGGCATGTGCAAAGGCTGGCTGGGTATCTGTCGAGAGCTGGCCCCTCCCTGACCTGAGTGGCCCCTTACCCCACTGCAGGCTTCTCGGTGAATGGGCAGCTCATTGGCGACCAGCCCAGGAGCCCCGGGCAGCATGAGGGCACGTATTTTGGGCGCCTGGGGATCGCAAACCCCGCAACGGGCTTTCAGCTGGAAGTGACTCCTCAGAACATCACACTGAACCCTGGCTCAGGCGGGCCCGTGTTCTCCTGGAAGGACCAGGCTTCCCTGCGACAGGACGAGTAACGGGGCTGGGACTGGGGCCTGGGCAGGGAGGCAGGGGTAGGTGTGGCGGGGCCCAAGACAGAAGCCCCAGAGCCAGCTCTGCTGCCTGAGCCAGCTGGGCCTTGTCCCCTGAGCCATGTCAGTGAGTGACGTTAATGTGGCCTCCAGGTAAGTGGTGCAGACATTTAGAACTCTGTGGACCACCCCATTTCCCTCGGTTTCTGGACACATGTTCTGGATGCCTGTACAGTCTACCCCACCTCCAAACAAAGCCGGCCACCTCTTCCCAAAGCCCTCCTAGTCTCTTTCTCTGCTGAACGCTGGAGTTCTCTGGCCTTCTCTTTCAGCACCTGTCTTAGTATGCCTTGTCTTTGCTTGTTCCTTCATTCACTCCTTCATTCATTCAACAAGCTCCTCTGAGCGTCAGAGCCCAGTACTGGGCAGCAGCGCTGTCGGCAGAGGTAGGCAGAGGCTGGTGTGGAGCACGTAGGTGATACATGGAGTCAGAGAAAACAGACCCTGGTATTAGACAGGCTGGAGTCCAAGTCCTGGCTCTGCTGCTGATAGCTGTGTGACCTTGAGCAAGTTACTTCACCTCTCTGAGCCTTGGTCCTCACAGGATCAGAGTGAGAACTGAATGATGCATTTTTCATGGAAGGCTGGGCACAGGTCCTAGCCCCTTGTAAACGCTCCATATTTAATAGCGACGTGTGGGAAGAAGCCTAGAGCAGGTAACACCCAATCATCTGGGGGTGAGAGTGGGGGGATCATAAGACCTGGGTCCCAAAAGACAAGAGCAGCTAAATGGAGAGGGGTGCAGTGCAGCCACATGTGTCCCCATGGCCACCTGCCCCTGCAGGGTGGTGGTGACCATCAACAGAAAGAGGAACCTGGTGGTGTCTGTGGAAGATGGAGGCACCTTCGAGGTCGTCTTGCACCGGGTGTGGAAGGGGAGTGCCATCCAGCAGGACTTCCTGGGCTTCTACGTGCTGGATAGTCACCGGATGTCGGCACGGACACATGGGCTGCTGGGTATGGCCGATCAGGAGGGCAGAGCTGTGGGGGTGGGGCACTGAAGCCAGTGGACTGGTCAGCTCTGCAGCTGGACATCCGGACAGGCCCACCTCCAACATGGCCTCCAAGGCTTAGAGATCCAAAGAGGGCTTGTCCCGGTGAGGGTCTTGTCCCTCAAAAAGGCTGTGGTCCAACACAGTGAAACTAAAGTGTAAGTAAGCCTGGGAGCAAACAGAAAGGCCCAGTGGGCTCCTGGAGACCACCTGGGGGTGGGTCACCACCACACCGCTTCTCCTCGTGGCCTTCCTGCAGACGCGTGCTCTGTGCACACCTGCCCGTCAGACTCTTCCCCAGCCACGCTCCTTTGAAACTGGCCCAAACGACAGGAGGTATAACCAACCACCTGAAAATGTTAGCTGCTTCTCTATAGCAGGTGAACTAAACAAGTGGCTTTGATGCCAACATTTATCAGAAACAGTCAAGCCCTTGGAAAACAAAGTTCAAGTGACTCTAAACCTCCAGTGAGCACCTACTGAGTGCAAGGCGTGAGCAGGGCTCCCCCACCCTCCCCGGTAACTGCTGCCTCCAATGTGCCTTTCCAGGACAATTCTTTCACCCCTTTGATTATAAAGTGTCCGACCCCCACCCAGGCTCCGACCCCAGAAAGACAGATGCCACAATGGTGGTGAAGAACCAGCAGGTTACGGTCACCAGGTGGGTGGGCTGCTCTCCTAGCATCCCTGCCCTTGGTATTGCCCGTCACTGATCCAGGCTTTCCTCCTGGTATCACAGGGGTGGGATGGGCTTCCTGGGAGGTGTACCCTGCTGGGTCCAAAAGGTGACCCCAGCTGACTTGTCTCTCCCCAGAGGCTTGCAAAAAGACTACAGCAAGGATCCCCGGCATGGAGTTGAGCTGACCTGCTGGTTTGTCCACAACAACGGGGCCGGGCTGATCGATGGTGTTCATACTGACTATATTGTCCCTGACCTCTTCTAAGCCCTGCAGCCAGCACACCTGTCCTGCCTTGGAGGGCAGCATCCTGACCTGCTGCCTGGGCCACACCTTTTTGTCCAAGGGGTCTCCTGTGTCAAAGCACCCATGAATTCCATTAAAGATAGGCTCTGTCCCTCCCAGGCTGGCTGCTCTTTGGAAGGGAGGGTAGTGGGGAGGCAACCCAAGATACTGCCCCTCAGAATGGCTCAGGGGTCACAGCAGATCTGGAGGCCAGGAGGAAGCCCTCCTCAATTCGCCCGCCCACCACCCTGTTCTCTGCTACTGCCTGCCCCACTCCCTCTGAATGCCCTGAGTGCACCCCACACAGCTCCTCCCACAGATTCAGGGACCAGATGGCACTCTGGCAGCATGTACAGGAGTGAGCAGCAACAGCCACAGCTGACTCAGTGCTTCCTGTAGCCAGGCACTGTTCTAAGGGCCTTGGTTGAATTAACTAAGTGTATGCTACCAGCAGCGCCAGGGGAGACTTTTGTCACGCCCATTTACAACTAAGGAAATTGAGGTTAGGGCATTCGTCCAAAATTGCTCCTCTTGTAAGTGGCAGAGCTGGGATTTGTACCCGTGCTCTCTGGTGTCAGCGTCTGAGTGCTTAACTCCCCCCATGTCAATTCTCCAGTGAGGCAGGGTGACCAATGGCCGAGCCTCATGGCATTTGACTCCAGAGATTCCAAAATATCACTTAAAATGAGTGTATGAAAGAAACATGAACTATATACGGACTTGGGGTCCTGAAGAAGTGCTATCAGTAGCTGGAGGCTGCACCCACCTGGGTCAGGGCCTCAGGAGGCAGTTTCTGGGCCCCACCCTCAGCTCAGTTTCCTGTGGGGGGTTTACAGCCTCTGACAGTGAGATAATACTTCTCAAAGGCAGAGACAGCCACCACTCAGAAGCTGCGATTTCAGGGGTCAGGAGCAGCAGTCCAAAGGCTCCTCACACTGATCCCTGGAACACAACATCAGGGTTCCTTCCTTCCCTCAGCTTTGCCTTGGGCCCAGTCAAAGTGCAATGTCAAAGGGTGCAGGGAGGTGAACCAACACTTTGGGGAGCTGCTGGCCCGTCAGGTGAAAGTTGACGGCCTCCATTCACTCCTTTCCAAAAGATTTCTGCTTTTTCTCTGCTGTCCTCTGTTCAGTCCCCACTCCAAATGAGGCTCACGGGGGCCCAGATCAATGACACAAATTCAGAGTTCGTTCCACCGCTGCCCCAGACCCAGGAAACGCAGAGCCCTCAGTGACAGGCTGGGAAGGCAGGGTGGCCAATGGAGTTTCAGACACCAACCTGTTGTCTGCAGTATTCTGGGCTTCTCGAGGGAGAGCCATGGGCTGCCAGCTGGCTTGTCACTCTGAGCAAGACTCTGCCCAGTTGGGACCTCATTTCCCCTTCCCATAAAAGGGAAATGGGTGAAGCTGAAGATCTCTTAGATCCTATCTAATTCTAAATTCTACGTGATGACTCCAGGTCCCTCCAAGTCCCCAGCTGTCCCTCAGGAGCCCCTTGAGCAACCTTAGAATTGTTCTTTTAAGAGATAAGGGGGTTTCTTGCTGTTTCTCTGTTCCCAGCAGCCAGCTCTCTCAGGGCATCTCACAGTCAGGTGCAGAGCTTTCCGCCAAGGTCATGGTGCAGCCCACAGATTAGCTGCCCTGTGCCCAGGCATCCTCACCAATTCCATTTAGTAGTGGCCGAGTGGGAGAGTCACTGGGTCACTTTGCTTAGAAGATCACGAGTTCGGCAAGCACACAGTTGTCACTCTGGAAGGTCCAGGGGCTGGCAGGGCCCTGGTGAGGCCCAGGAGGTCTCATTACCCACTGGGAGGGGACCAGCCCTCGCCGCTGAAGCTTCCATTGTCCTGGAGGCCGGCGCTTCAGCCTCACTGGGGACTTTAGGGAAATGACTCTTTACAAGGTCGAGAGCAGCAGAGTCACAGGGATACATATGACGTGGCCTGGCCCTCTAGGAGCCTGGAAGCTAGAGGCCATGATCGGTCCTGCACATGCAAACCTCAGCACAGGGTAACGATGGAGCAGGGCTGTCCGTGGCCAGCCGGGGGGTGGAAAAGGAAGGCTTCAGGAGGAGGGCAATGGGGCTGGCAGAGATGAGAGATGTGATGTGCAGGCAAGGGGAGGGCAGGCTAGTGGGAGGAGAGAAAGCTCGGAAAAGCAAGTTGGAGGCAGCTCACAGAGAGTGCTGGGCCCCTGGACTTGGGGTTTGTCCTTTCCTTGGGGCCATGAGAAACATAGAAGGATAATGAGCAAGGGCTTCGGCCGTGGAGATCGGAGCCTTAGAGTGATGAATCTGGTTTTGTGCCCTGGCGGCCTTGAGAAGAAGCTGGCTGCGATCCAGAGGCCATGTCAGTGGTGCGGGCGAGAGGCAGCAATGCTGAGAGATGCTATTCGCTTTAAATGTGACTCCATACCTTGTCGCTGTTGTCCTCACCCAGGGAGTCACAGGGCTCCCACACAGCTCCTGCTTTCGCCAGAGCCTTCACGTCCCCCAACCACTGGGAGTAAAGTCCCAGTGCTGTTGACAACCCACCGTGGTACAGGCAGATCCAGACCCCGTTACTCCACCCACGCTGCAGCTTCCCGGACAGCCTCCGCCTCTGCTCCTCCCGCCCTGTGCTGCAGGTCACTGACCCTACCAGTCAGCTGGTTCATATAAACGGTGTCAGCCAGGTCTGCGTGCTCAGCGATGGCGTCTGCTTGGTGGCCTTGCCTCATCTTGGCCCTGCTTTCTGGCTCGGTGGCCTTCGGCTTCCCGAGAAGCCCCTTCCGGCTGCTTGAGGTAAGTCTGTCCCCTCTTCACCATCTGGGCCTGACACATAAGCAGAGTTACCACCAGCCTGGGTGGTCCTTTACATGGGTGAGGGGGAGGTAGAGGGCAGGGCAATGAGCTGCAGGGGACAGGGCTGGATGTTGGGAGAGCTGGGCTCCAAACTTGCCATTTAATCCTGGGCAAGGCTCTGAAGTCTCCCTGGGCCTCGGTTTCTTCCCCACCTGTCAAATGGGCGATGCTTCTTGAACGGCTCACCTCACTGAGGAGATGTAAAGGTCCACATCTGAGAAAAGGGCAGAGGCCTCTAGGAAGGGCTGAGCTGAGCCCTGTGGTGTGCAGTGGTGGCGGGGTGCTCTGCGAGGGGGCCTCACGGACCTGGGGTTCAGGGAAGGGCAGAGTGAGTTGGGGTATTTGGGGCAGGGGAGGAGCTCCAGGTTCAGTTCTCCCTGCCCAGCTCCCCTGGGTAGCCTGGAGACCTGCCCTCTTTGGATCTCAGTTTCCCCATCTATTCAGAGGCCTTTTTACTCTGAAGGCTCCCCATGTGGCTCCGGGTGGGTCTTATGTCCAAAGGCGCTCCAAGGTGTGTGGGGGGAGGGTCACTACTGAATCTTGGCCTCAGACCAGAATCTGTACCCCTGCCACAGTGACCTTGGCCTTGGCCTGACCCCAGTGTTTGTCTTTGCTTTTGCAGAAACGGAGCCTCCTGGAAGGGGTGAGGACTTTCGCCAGGGATGGGGTGGGGTGAAGTAGGGCAAGATGGAGCTGGTTGCCCAACAGCTAAAGAGGTGGGCCATAACAGCAGATCCCACACAGCTGGCAAATAACTCACAGCCCCCTGCCTTGGCACACCACCATAGGACTCAAGACCCCCAGAAAAGAGCACCACAGAACCATGCCCTCTTGGACCACACCAGGTGCAGCCCAGGACAGCCATCCTACCAGACCTTCCTTCCACAAACTCTTACCAAACAGTTGTGGGCACTAGGCTGGGCTGGGGACACACAGTGAATGGCCCTGTCACACCCTCAGGAAGCATCCTTATATCCATGTTTAACCCAGATGTCTCCCTAGAGTCTTCCTCAGTCCACTGAACGCCCATGGGAAAGAGGATATTGGGGTCATGAAGGCCTGCCCTATGCATTCCCCTCAGCGCTGGAAAGAAGTGCCTATTTGGGAGGTGGAATCAGGCAATTACCAAAGGACACAATAAGAGGGTGGAGTATGATCTTTCTAAATGAAAGTGTGAAAGGTGAACAGGAAGAGCTAAACAGGTCTCTGACACCACTGGGGTAGACGTGCAGAGACCTGGCCTGGCTGGAGCACCTCGAGTGGAGGAGACGGGACCTGCCTGGAGGACCTCAGAGCCAGCAGAAGCACTGTCCTCGGGGCGCTGGGCAGCACCGGACAGTTTTAAGTGGGAGGGCGAGAGGGTCACATTTGTTTCTTTACAAGGTCTCACTGGCTGTAAGCTGCGTGGGAACCGATTACAGGGTTAAGGAGACAGAGCAGGACCCCTCCCCTCTCCCTCCTCTGCTCCCTCCCCCTCCCCGCTCCTCTTGGCACAATGTGAAGGTCCTTTTCATGGTGCAGAACTCTCCTCCCTAAGTAACTTCTTGCTGCTGAGCAACCCATCAGGCTGAGCTAAGGAACTTGGGGGGCCTAATGAATAGGGAGAAACAAAGGCTGAATCAGACACAGCCTCCACCCTCTGAGAAGCCCCTGGTCTCTGAGGGCAGAGAGGTGCTCAGAAAGGCCGGTGCATGCCACAAAGCATCAGGACTGCCCAGGCTCCCATCACCAAATGGTGGCCAATTGAACATGAGGATGGAGGAGCCCACCCAAGCTTCCAACATGAGTGACTGGGGCAATGGAGGGGTCACTTACCAGGCAGGGCCTTTGCAATCTGTCAAAGGAGCTTGAAACAGGAGTGGCCAGGTTGAAGACCTGGCTTCCCAGTGGCCCAGGTTGGCAGGCCACCACTGCTGATTGCCATCCCCTCTCCCACAGGTGGTTGATGGCATTGAGGTCTACAGCACCAAGATCAGCTGCAAGGTGACCTCCCGCTTTGCTCACAACGTTGTCACCACGAGGGCTGTCAACCGGGCAGATGCCGCCAAAGAGGTTTCCTTTGATGTGGAGCTGCCCAAGACAGCCTTCATCACCAACTTCACCCTGTGGGTACACTCAGGCTGCTGGCTCTTGGCTCTGGGGGGAGTCTGGCCCAGCACGAGCTCCCCGAACTCTCTTTCCCTACAGGACCATCGACGGTGTTACCTACCCTGGGAATGTCAAGGAGAAGGAAGTCGCCAAGAAACAGTATGAAAAGGCTGTGTCCCAGGGCCAGACAGCTGGCTTGGTCAAGTAAGTACAGACCCCCGGGCTTTGGGGAGAATGCCTGGTCTGCAAACAACAGCAGCAGTTCTTCTTCTTCTTCTTCTTCTTATTATTATTATTATTGCAAAATGTGTCTGTAATTCTCACATTATCCCGTTTTGAAGTTGAGGCAACTGAGGCTTAGAGCAGGTAGGTTTCTCCCTCAAGGGGTTGGGACTTGAACCCAAGGCCCAGGATGGGTGGGTTGTACAATCTGTGGGGCATCACTGTCTTGCACCCCCATGCAGGGCCTCTGGGCGGAAGTTGGAGAAATTCACGGTGTCAGTCAATGTGGCCGCGGGCAGCAAGGTCACATTTGAGCTAACCTATGAAGAGCTGCTGAAGAGGCACAAGGGCAAGTACGAGATGTACCTTAAGATCCAGCCCAAACAACTGGTCAAGCACTTCGAGGTAATCAAGTACCCCTGCAGGCCCTGCTGAAACTGGGGCAGGGGACAGGATGAGGCAGGGCCTCTGGGACAGAGCCTGGAGCAGGGCTAAGACCACCGGCCCAGGGCTCAGCACGGGCTGAGGAAGCTTGGGGAATTCCCATGGTTCTGGCCCCAACAACAGGGACAAGGGGAGGAGGCTGGGCTGCACCCACCCAGATCCTTGGGTGCTGGGTGCTTGGGGACATCACAAAGTGTCTCTGGATAGCCAGTAACTTGTTATGTGGGTGTGTTACCTACATTAGATGTGAAACCCGAAGGAAAGTATTTAGTGGTGAAAATTGGACAGCATCAGGCAGGCAGTGGGAGAGCTTTGGGGTCAGAGTACCATCGACAGGCCCTTTTGCTCATTTTCTTAGTGGGAGACAACAGGTGTGGCTGTCACAGAGTTGTTCTAAAAGCTGGTCCCTGCCCCATCACTGACCCATCTCCTTCCTCTTGTCCTTGTCCTGAACGCTGGCCTCTGTACTGTCACTGAGTAACATTTCCTTCCGTGTGGCCGTTTCAGATCGAGGCAGACATCTTTGAGCCCCAGGGCATTAGCACACTGGATGCGGAGGCCTCATTCATCACCAATGACATCCTGGGCAGTGCCCTCACCAAGTCCTTCTCAGGGAAAAAGGTGGGACAGATGCCTCTCAGGCCTGGGGGGCAGGGGCAGGGGCAGAGACACAGATCCTAGCAGGACCACTGAGCACTAGGGCTTGGCTGGTGCTGGTGAGTGTGTGTGTGTCTGCAGCCATCACTGTCTTCCTGGCCACCTGGGTCAGAAGTGAGGGTGCTGGAGGCAGGGGGCTGCTTGCTGATGATGACCTTCCAGAGGAATGGACCTGCTCAGGGGCCTTCCCCAAGCCCCCGACCTGTCCCCCCCAACCCCGCCCACCCAGTTTCAGGAGGGCCTGCACAGGTGCTTGACTACCTTGAAGTGCTTGACCAGTTGCTTGGGCTGGAACTGGTGGCGGTGGGGAAGGGGTGGGGGAACCATTTATAAAGCCTGGCCTTATTCTACCTTGGGAGGTGGGCAGGGTGGGTTACTGTCCCTGTTTTGCAGATAAGGAGACCGAGACCAGAGGGAGTCATTTAGATCTACTGACTCCACATTGAGGGGTGGAAGATGAAAGGGAATTTTATTCTTGGTGCTGGTGGTTAATTCTGGTCCCCAAACCCCCAGCTATTCCAGGCTCTTGCTGGTTGTGGGAAGTAGGTGCATAGATTTGTACAGGAAATACAAACCTCAGTCATTCAGGACTTCCAGGGCGAGGCCCAAGGAGCACAAACTCAAAGGGCTGGTGGCTTCTGCAGGGCTCCGCCCTGTGCCGGCCCTCTCCTGCCTCCCTGCTCTGCTTCCTCCCTCCCCGCCTCCTTTTGGCACCAACACGTACCACCCAGCACGAAGTCTCTTTTCATGGTACAAAACTGCCCTCCCTAAGTAGCTTCTCAGTGCTGAATGCCAAGTTCACTGAGTCAAGGAACTTAGCTGAACAGGGAAAGACAAAGACAGAACTGGCTAAGACCACTACCCTCGGAGGCGTCTGTGATCTCCAGGGTCACAGAGGCGCTAAGAAAGGTGGATGTGTGCTGGGTGGTGGCAGGGCCACCCAGGAGCCTGCCTCCGGGTTCCTCCCTATGAGGGCTGTGCCTCGCTCCCCAGGGCGCCCCGGGCTGGGGTCTGCAGTGGGTAGGCCCCGGCCAAGCTGAGCAAGGCCCTCCATCTCCCCACTCAGGGCCATGTGTCCTTCAAGCCCAGCTTGGACCAACAGCGCACGTGCCCAAACTGTACAGACTCTCTCCTCAAAGGAGATTTCATCATCACCTACGATGTAAACAGAGAGTCTCCGGCCAATGTGCAGGTACCTCCTCACTGGCTTTGTCAGGCTGGTCGATTCTGCCTCACGGTGGAGTTAGGGCTGGTGCGGGAGGAGCTGTATCCAGTCCCTTGTCAGCCTGGATCCTCATTCCAAGGGCGAGTTTCCCGTCCGGCACGGGGGTAGCAGACAGGCCAGAGCTTGTGTGGCACTCAGGACGGTGGGAGTGAACATCTTCTTGACCTGCTGAGTGTCTGCCTCTATTTGCAAGAGGTCAACATGCAGCTGCTAAAGCGACAGGGGCCTCCAGGCTGTCCCTCCCCTTTCTAGGTAGTCAACGGCTACTTCGTGCACTTCTTCGCACCGCAAGGCCTTCCTGTGGTGCCTAAGAATGTGGTCTTCGTGATTGATATCAGTGGCTCCATGCACGGTCGGAAACTGGACCAGGTACTGTCCTCTGTGCTAGCAGGGGTGAAGAGTCAAGCGGGGGACAATTTTTTTGTCAAGTGGACAAAGCTGGTATTTCCAGTGAAAGAGGAGAAAGGGGAACAGGATAATAAAAGGCACAAAGCACCTGCCCCTCTCGTTTCAGGCAGCAGGCGCCCCGCCACCAGCCTGGGCTGGGAAGACTCCAGGCTGTCTGCTGCTCCCTCTCCCAGCTTCTTGTCTGCTCATCTTTCTCTTTCCCAGACCAAGGATGCTCTCCTCAAAATCCTGGAAGATATAAAAGAGGAGGACTACCTGAATTTCATCCTGTTCAGTTCAGATGTGACCACTTGGAAAGACAATTTAGTTCCAGCCACTCCTGAGAACATCCAGGAGGCCAGGACGTTTGTGAACAATATTCGTGATCAAGGAAGTAAGAAGAGGGGGTGGTATGCTCCCACTGCTTGTCTCCCTGCCTGAGCATCCTGCTTTCCTCCTCCTCGGGGCACAGACTTTGCTGGCCCAGGCCCTGCAGACTCTAACTGCGGGTAGAGGTGGGAGTCGGGTGGGGGTCCTCAGGCTTGATCTCAGGGTGCCTTCTTTGCAGTCTAAGAAAACCCCTTCTTTCTGTTTTTAACCTATGATCCTAGTGCCCCATAAATCCCAGCAAAATAAAGCCACAGAGAATCCTTATCATTGGCTGTTTCTTATGGAAAATCACAAGTGATGTCTTTACTGCTCCCTGCTCCTCCTGGTGAGGGGGCTGGAAGGCCACCTGACTGTTTTCCAAAGTGTTTTTATAATCACCATGTGCTTCTCTCCCTACAGCAGCCCCGAGAGGCTGGTTTTATCCCCATTTGAAAGAGGAAATCATTCATTCTTCGCTCACTAGTCCATATGTACTGAGTACCTCCACACTGGTGGACTGGGCTCTTGGACACATGAGCAGGGCCTAATGTCCCGAACTCTTCCACGCTGGCCCCCCTCTCACCCCTCCCGCCCCTCCCACAGACCCCCTCCCACGGTATTGTTTGTGTGCCAGTGACCAACATCAATGACGGGCTGCTGAGAGGCATCAGCATGTTGAACAAGGCTCGAGAAGAGAACACCGTCCCAGAGAGGAGCACCTCCATCGTCATCATGCTGACCGATGGGGACGCCAATGTTGGTGAGGCAGGCGGCCATGGCTGTGAATCAGAACCACAGTGCCTGGCTGCCACTCATGGCTCTGTAGCCTGCTTGCTGTAAGACTTTGGGCAGCTATCCCCAGGATCCTCCATGGGCTGTGAGCCCCTCGAGGGCAGGGCCTACCTCCCCCTGTCAGGGCTCCCCGCCCTCTGCCCTGACAAGGGCTCACGGCCATGATACCACCAGGTCTGCACTTGCAAGGGTCAGATCTCTTCAGACAGAGCTGGCCCAGGTGGTTGTTGTAAACACCCCTTTATCCCACAGGTGAAAGCAGACCCCAAAAAATCCAGGAGAACGTGAGGAATGCCATTGGAGGCAGGTTCCCCTTATATAACCTGGGCTTTGGCCACAACCTGAATTATAACTTCCTGGACAGCATGGCCCTGGAGAACAACGGGTTTGCTCGGCGCATCTATGAGGATTCCGATGCCAACTTGCAGCTGCAGGTGTGCCTTCCTCATGCCCGCCCAGGAACGAGGCGCTTGCTCCTTCCTCTGGACGCCGTTCCTCTTAGGTTGACATCTACCTGTGGTTATCACTTACCCATCAGCAATGGTTGTGGTTTTGGCCTCGGGCTACACGGAGCAGGTCTGCTCCCTCCACGGGATTGCTAGACCAAATATAGGACATCGGTTAAATATGGATTTCTGATAAAAAATGAGAGTGATTTGTTAGTGTAAGTCTGCCCAAAAGGTTGGGTAAGGCACTGTTTTTTTGCTGGGGCTGCCATAACACAGTTCTAAGAGTGGAATGGCTTAAACAATAGGCGTTTACTGTCCCACATTTCTGGAGGCTAGAAACCCAAGATCAAGGTGTTGACAGGCTTGGTTCCTTGTGAGAGTTTTAGAGGCAGATCTTCCAGACCTCTCCCCTTGGCTTGTAGGTGGTCATCTTCTCCCTGTCTTTTCACATCATCTTCCCTGTGTGGGTCTGTCTCAGTGTCCAAATTCCCCCTTTTCATAAGGATACCAGTCATGTTGGATTGAGGTCCACCCCAAAGACTTCATTTTAACTTGGTTACCACTAAAAAGACCCTATCCCCAAATAAGGTCACCTCAGGAGTTGCTGGGGGTAAAAGATTTGACCTCCGTATTTGGGGATACACAATTCATCCCATAACAGGCATACTTGTGCTAAAACTTAACTTCTTGTTTGCCTGACATTCGAATTTAACTGCATGTCCTGTGTTTTCTTTCGCCAACCTTGGCAATCCCACTCCTTCCTGGTGCAGGTGACTGCACCCCCACCCCTGCAGGGGCACCCCCGGGCATTCATCCCGCCTGCTCCTACCCCATGTCCTCTCCTTCTCTCCTTACCTTCATACCAACATTTCTGAGTGCTTTCTATATGTCAAGAGCTCTGTCCTCACCTTCTGTATTCTTCTCAGTCTCTGCCAGGGACGGGGCAGGGAGGGCTCCCACACACTGAAGGGCACAGGCAGGGCCATGCAGAAATGGAGATCAGGCCAGGCCCAGCCCAGCCCACAGGGCTCAACAACCTTCGGAGGTGTCTCTGAGGGCACGCCCACACTGTCCTCTCCATGCCCACCTATCCCGGCGGCCTGAGGTGACCAGGTCCCTGCTCTGGACTCCAGGGCTTCTATGAGGAGGTAGCCAACCCCCTGCTGACAGGGGTGGAGGTGAAGTACCCCGAGAACGCTATCCTGGACCTCACCCAGAATACTTACCAGCACTTCTACGATGGCTCTGAGATCGTGGTGGCCGGGCGCCTGGTGGACGAGGATATGAACAACTTTAAGGCGGATGTGGCAGGTCACGGGGTGAGCCAGGCTGGGGCCCAGCTGTGGGTTGGGGATGGGGGACCAGCACCTGTGGGGCCTGTGCCTACTGGCTGACAGTTTAGCAGTGGCAGCCCCTGGACCGGGACTGCTGGGCTCCAGTCCTCCAGTCCCCAAGCCCTTCACTTTCTCTTTCCCTGCCCCAGGCCATCAATGACCTGACCTTCACAGAGGAGGTGGACATGAAGGAGATGGAGAAGGCCCTGCAGGAGCAGGACTACATTTTTGGGAATTACATCGAGCGGCTCTGGGCCTACCTCACCATTGAGCAGCTGCTAGAGAAACGGTGACCCTGGCCCAGCCCTCACCCAGCCGGGCCCCACCTCAGGCCCCCAGCACTGCCCCAGCATTGCCCTGTGCAGGGCTCTGCTCTGGGGGTGCCCAAGAGGAAGAGGACTGGGCCACGTCCTGGGAAGTGCGCTCTGTGCACATCCTCAGCTGCCCTGCCCCCTTTCTGCCTAGCCCCTCGAATGTTGTTCCAGGGGCAGAGCCAGCCTGGCATCTGGGGGCGGTGGTGGAGAGGCTGAAGGCTGGGGTCTGGTCCTTGGTCCCCAGAGGGCAGGGCCTGGACCCATTTGAGAAGGCCATGCCAGCCTTCTTTCAGGCGGGACTAGCCTGTAAGGCACCTGGTGCAGGGCCTGGCACATGCTGAGCACTCATCACGAATGACTGTTGCAGTGGCCACTTCAAGCCCCTTATATTTTATAGGTGGGGAAACTGAGGCCCCTCAGAGAAGAAGCACAGCCTGTCCATCTGTCCCAGGGAACTGGCAAATCAGCTTTTTTTCTGAGCACTAATGGGCTGCCTCTGAGGCTCCTGGCCTGGTGCTGGGAGTCAGAGCAGGGGAATGCAGGGAGGGGCAGACCTCTGGGTCGACCCTCTCATCACTCCCCTCCCTACAGCAAGAATGCCCATGGCGATGAGAAGGAGAATCTCACAGCCCAGGCCCTGGACATGTCCCTCAAGTACCACTTTGTGACTCCACTGACCTCCATGGTGGTGACCAAGCCTGAGGACAACGAGAACAAGATGGCCCTTGCCAACAAGCCTGGGGAAGGTGGGCACAGAGAGTGAAGGCCAGAACGCGAAGGCTTTCCTCTAGGACCCGGGCCTCGGGAGCCCTGAAGAGGAATGGGCCAGGCTGGGGAGCCTCAGACCCACTAAAGAGGAGCTGGCCCAGGGGGCGCTGGAGGAAAACTGGCCAAGGACTGGGAGGGTGTTGCTGGAGGGAGTGAAGCCCATGGCATGGACCATGGGATGTGAGCTGAATAGGGGCTTCTGAGTCTCTAAAGGGATATGAGCGAAGGGTGCGTAACCTGCCCAGAGCATCTCCAGGGAGGGGACTTAGGCTGCAATGCAGAAAGGCTCAGTCAGACCAGAGGAAGCACTCCCAGCCTTAAAGTTGGCCCGGAGCATACGCCTGGGGACTATGAGAGGAAAAGGCCCTGAGAGCTGGAGGCTGGGACCAGGCCTGCTCACCACACCCCAGGAGGGGATTTCTGAGTATCCCCGCAACTGGGCATGGGAGGTACAGGGTTGGCACTGGGAGGGCAGGGAGCCAAAGAGCTGGTCCAGGTCAGGCCAGGAGCCCCTGGTTCCAGTGGACACCCCGTGGGAGCACAGCTGGCTGCTAGGAGGCCCATAGCCTGGGGCTGGTAGGACAGGCAGCAAGGTGGCCACATTGGCCAGCAGTCTGTAGCTTCTAACTCATTTCTCCTATTCTCCCTCACAGGGGCTGCGGATACAGGTGAGCTTCAGCCAGCAGTGGGATGGGTATCCCAGGATGGGGACAAGAGAGAATAAGGAGGCCTTTCCAAACATGCTGGGGGTGCCCAGCCTCAGAAGGAGCCCTCGGGACACCCAGGCTCAGGTCCCAGCTCTACTGCCATTCATGCACAAACTTGGGCCAGGCTCTGCCTCTCTCTAGGCCTCAGGGCCCTTGTCCGTTGCCTGGGGGCTGCTTCCTCTGCCCAAGGAGGGACAGCATGAGAGTATCATGTGACCTGAAGGATGAGCAATGTCTCACATCAGCCACTCACACTCCATTATTCCACAGCAGCCCTCTGAGGGAGTCCTCTTACGGTTCCCACTTCACTGTGAGGAAACTGAGGCACAGAGGTTAAGGCTTTTTGCTCAGGGACTCTGTCAGCAGGTGGCCGAGCCAGAACTTTGGCCCAGGCAGCCTGGTTACAGTGCCTGAGCTAGAATTCACAGCGCCCTGCACCTCTCTCATAAAACTGGAACCTCACCTCCCACATGCCCACCACCACCAGGCGGGGCTTCCCCAGCCCCTGCCTGCCTGCCTCGCCTCCATCAATACAGGTTGTCCTATCCAAGCAGTGCATTTGGACGGGGCCGTGGCTTTGCCTTAGAACAGCCTTATCAAGTACACAATCCCTGGTGTGCACGTGCACGCAATAAGTGTGTGCATGTGTTTTACTACAAGGGACAACAGACAGCTGTGAGCCTCACCCCGCCCCAGTGGGGTGGGAGTTCAAGGGTAGAGGACAACATCTGTTGTGAGCATTACTCACAACAAAGGAGCTGACCATCTGATGTTTTAGCCATATCAGAATGCCACGTCCTGGCCTTAAAACAACAGCCGAATTACCACCAGCCCTAGCAAGGAGCTCCCTGGACATTTCCATAGCCTAAGCCTAGGGGTCCCACCCCCGCTCTCTATCTGTCACTGTTGGGGTATCACTGGACACCAGTAGCCCCAAGACAAACAGGAGGCATGGGGGTTGGGGAGAGGGGCACCTAGACCCCACTCATGACTGTCCTCTGGCTTCTCTTTTTCAGTGATCCCCTCCACAGTTTACCAGAGTGAGTACGCTCTGCTGCCACAGCCCCTGCCCAGAGCATGGCCCATGGGAGTCCTCCTAAACCAGCTCTCTGGGACAGGCAGATGGTGGGGTCCTGAGCAGATGGGAGTAGGGGCACGGATGTTCACAGCAGCAGAGAGCAGGGAGGGGGGCGTGAATCAACCTCGGGGGGGGGGTCTCGGTGCCTCCCCAGGCCTGCTTGTTCTGTTCACCCCTCTCTCCCTTTGCGCCCACAGCCAGCTACCAGCGTCCTTCACCACCTTCCTACTATGGTGAGTTCCCCAGTTCCTCCTGGGGCAAGACTCGGGACCCAGGGCCCAGCACCTCCTGCCTGTCTAGGAGTCCATCCTACAGGGGCCAGAGGGTGAGGAGAGGTCCCAGGAATAGTGAGAGGCCCGGGACTCAGGCCTGTCTCTGATGTGCCTTCAGTGGATGGGGACCCCCACTTCATCATCCAAGTCCCAGAGAAAGACGATGCCATCTGCTTCAACATCGATGAAGACCCAGGCACAGTGCTGCGCCTCATTCGGGACCCTATCACAGGTGGGGGCTGTGGGCCGGGGCCAGGGGCTCTTCCTGAGAAGGCGTGGACAGCCCCAGGGTAGGCGTATGGACTAGGTCATCACTGCCAATAAGGCCCCCATCTTCATATGCAGATTACATGCTGGATGGGGCTGTCCAGGACCATAGGCTAACCAAGTCCCCCAGTAGCCAGTGTGTTTGGGAGATGGTTGGAATTAAGGGCAGCCTGGCCCTGAGGGCAGGACCCAGACTATATCCGGGGGATAGTTTTTCTCTGAACGATACTCCCTTATCCAGGCAAGGGGCAGGTCTACAATGTGGGCCCTCCGGCATGGTCAGTCACTGGCATGACCCAAGAGTGTCTAGGAACAGACAGCGTTAGCTCTAAAGTCCTGCTCTTTTCTTGGGACCTCCACTCTACTGCCTCTCAGCACATCTGGCTGAGGGGAAGACATACCCTTTGAAGGCCAGCTTCACTCAGGAGATCTCACTGGTCTCTTACTGCCCATGTCTCTGGCAGGCTTCACAGTCAATGGGCAGATCATCGGGGACAAGAGAGACAGCTCTAACTCTAACACCAGAAAGACTTACTTTGGCAAACTGGGCATTGCTAACGCTCAGATGGACTTCCGGATTGAGGTGACTCCGGAGAAGATTACCCTGTGGAATGGGGCTGCACGGAGCACGTTCAGCTGGCTGGACACAGTCACAGTCACGCAGGATGGGTAAGGCCCCACTACTGGGCCTCTGAGGGGCACTGTGGTCCAATGATCTAAGGAGGCCTGGTGGATTCGGAGAAATCCCAGGACAGTAGAGTCATAAGGAGTCACAGGGGAGACTGGTGGCCTCAGAGATCATCCCTTGCCTGGGGGAATGTGACTGTGGTAGACCCCAAACAACCGCTAAGTGCCCTGTCAGAATTGGTAGCTGGACCATTCATAGGGCTGACCTAGAGGGAAGGGCTGCATGGATGAAAGTTTTAGGTGGACGTGGCAATCTGATCATAATCCTACTTGCATCTTCTCTGGCTGAACTGACTTGTTCCCAAACTCCTCAGCCTCTCCTATGCCTGTAGACTACTCAGAGCCTGGTGGTCAGGACAGGAGTGTTACTCCCACTGAGGCTCAGAGAGGGACAGAACCTGCTCAAGGTCACACAGGAAGCCAGTGGCTGAACTGGGACTCAACCCCAGGCCTCCCAATTCCCAGGATAGTTCCCTCTCCTGTTTACAGAGGTGCCAGGACACACTCAGTGAGGGTGTCGTTGGCACTCATGAGGTGTCTCTTCCCCAACACCCAAGGTAGTTTCCGGAGTCTGTGCTCTCAGGTGCCATGTACAGGGAAGGCCCTGCTGAGATGTCCCTGCTTCAGATGCCCGCTGTCATGGCCACTGTGCCCCTTGCTGCCCTTCTCTTCTCTCCTAGGCTGTCCGTGATGCTCAACAGGAAGGAGAACATGGTGGTCTCCTTTGGAGATGGGGTGACCTTTGTGGTGGTTCTGCACCAGGTGTGGAAGAAACATCCCATCCACTTTGACTTCCTGGGCTTCTACGTGGTGGACAGTCACCGGATGTCAGCACAGACACACGGGCTGCTGGGTACGGAATGTTCAAGCTTCAGGCTGTTCACAGGGCAGAGGGAAAAGCCATGTGAAAGGCCGTCCTTGTTACCCCAGACCCAGTACTGAACATCCCATTCAGCCTTTGCCTTGACCTTGGAAGGCCAGTGGCTGTGCTATCTGGCATGTTGGCAGGGGCTGACAGTGTGAATGCTTTTATTCCCAGGACAATTCTTCCACCCCTTTGATTTTAAAGTGTCTGACATCCACCCAGGCTCCGACCCCACAAAGCCGCAGGCCACAATGGTGGTGAAGAACCATCGGCTGACAGTCACCAGGTGAGGGGACTCATCTGACATCCTCTCCCTGCCCAGTAACAAGCAAGGAGGAAAGAGCCCTCTTTGCCCACACACATTGGCCCAGCAGGCTCTTGTCTTCTGTAGGGCACCCTCATTTCCCTCTGGGGTTTTCGCCCCCTTTAGCGCCCTCTGAATCAGAAAAAGACCAAGCTTGGCCCCCTAGAAGAAGTAATTATGCAACCTCATTCCCGACCAAGGAGTTCTGGACTCCTAGAACTAGCAACTTCTCTCCCTCTGTCGACAGTAGGTCAGTGAGTGCGGCCACCATCTTGCCCACACTATGGTGTCTCTCTCCTTTCTGCAGGGGCTCCCAGAGAGACTACAGCAAGGACGTCAGTGACGGCACCAAGGTGTCCTGCTGGTTCGTCCACAACAACGGCCAGGGGCTGATTGATGGAGTCCACAGTGACTACATTGTCCCTGACCTGTTCTGAGGTGGCCGGTCCAGCTCACCTGGCACCTGGAACACGGCACAGGCCGAGCCTGTGGGAGGGCAGCAACAATAAAGGCCAAGGTGGAGACCAGACTGCTGCCAGCCTCTGCGTGCCTCCCTGAGCCCCTGCTCCAGGGACACCCACCAGTGCTGTGGCAGCTCAAAGGAAGGGCTGGCTGCTAGGAAGGCAACATCTTGGGCCTCCCCAGCAGTGGGGCTGAATGATGCGGCTGGCTGGGGTAGCACTCTAGGGAGTCAAATGCATGATGGTTCAAGAAGGAAAAAATCAAGAACTGACCCTGGAGTAAAGAGGCTCCGAGAAGGTGGGAGGGCGGAATGCCCCTCAGGGTCCAGGAGGGCCATAAGAAAAGCCAGGGGCTCCGGAGCTCCCGTCAGGACCTTCAGGCCCAGAGACCCTTCTATGACTCAGAAGCAGAGGGTGCCCAGGGCAGACACCGCCCGCAGCTACTCGCGCATGCCATCCACCCACCCACCAATTACCTGTCCACTCATCAGATGCATCCAACATTCTGGGCGAGGACCTGGAGGCACACAGCTTAGTGACTCAGTTCCTGTTTCCATGGGTGCCTTAAGTTTGCCTCCAGCTGGGCGGGGGATCCCTGGGATCCGCCAATCACCTCCCACAAAGACCACCTGCTACACTGTCACAAGTCCCAGGTGGGGTGGGGGTTGGAGTGGTTCCTGGATATGGGTCTCTGGGAGCCTCTCCTGCCTGAAGCACCGGAACTGCCCCTTCTGGTTCTCCCTGCTTCCAGAGAGCTTTTACAGAGCAGAACCGATCATTGCTCTCTGCCTAAATCCCTGTAAATGGCATCTCCCACCCATTGCTCTTGGGACAAAAACAAAGTTCTTCCCTGTGGCCTCTCAGCTTCATGAGCTCCACACAGCAGGCGCTTTCCCTTACTTTCTGGGTTCCAGACACAGAGTGCTTCCAGTTCTGCAAACAGAACCCCTCCTGCCCCAGATTCTTCGCCTCTGCTGCTCTCTCTGCCAGAGGAGCTAAAGGGCATGCAGGGCAGAGGGTACCCCACTGAAGGAAGTAGTGGGCAGCTTTGTTCAATGGCACATCGAGGCTGGAGGAGGTTGGAGTCACCCTGGGAAGGATCATGAATGTCGGTGGGGGTGGGGGTGGGATCTGGCTGTGGGTCACAAGGACATTTTCCTACCTCCCACTCCAGGGACCTTTCTGCCCAAGCCAGGCTAGGGTTTCCTAGGGACACCAGCCTGGGGTCACAGGGTAATGCGGGGCAGTCCCGGAAGAAACACTTATCATCAGAGAAGCTCCCCGACCAGGAGGCTGCTAGAGGCTACGTGTGGCCTGGAGGCTGTTGCTACACCGGGCGGG
The DNA here is from genome assembly GCA_007922815.1 of Macrotus californicus. Taxonomy (NCBI): domain Eukaryota; kingdom Metazoa; phylum Chordata; class Mammalia; order Chiroptera; family Phyllostomidae; genus Macrotus; species Macrotus californicus. The sequence continues at coordinate 51,380 of VMDR010000824.1, forward strand.
GGGGCCCCACAAGACCGACTCCAGAGTGAACGTGGAAGGTGTTCAAGCTGGGCTGGCGCAAAGGGCCCAGGCCTGGGAAGGGGCATCCTGAAGTGGGCAAGCCTGCCACCCATTCAGCTTCAGGTCAGCTGAGGAGCCACGTAGCTTTAAACCAGGCATCCTGGGGCCAGTTTTCACAGTCTGTGAACCAGGGAGAAACCTCCTGCTGGATGGAAGGTGTCAAGACAGATCGTCATATGGTTTCTGGTCCTCCTGAAGTCCCTGTGCTCGTCTGCCACTCCAGCTAGCAACCTAGCCCTGTGGGGCGGCAGAAAGGCAGGGGAGGCCCCCAGCCCAAATCTGCCCCTTCTCCTCCCCCAGCACAGTCAGGGACGCCCTCCACACAGGTCAACTCCTGGCAGACTGTCCTCGCCCCAGCCCCACATCACTCCGGCCGTGCCTGGCCCTGTCTGCAGCCTCTGGGAGCTCCTCTGGCGGCTCCCCGGGCTTTCAGGATAGAAGTCATATTCCACAGCAAGGTGTGCACAGTCCTTGACGGCCTGACCCTACTTCCCCACCTCTGCAGCATCCCCTCACCCCGCATCCTCAGCTGCTTCTCTTCCCTTGCCCTGAACGCTGTGCACAGCATCCTGGCTCTAGACCTGTGTCCTTGCTCTCCTCTTCTGCTGATCCAACTTCCCTGTGTTCTTCAGAGCTCAGTCCCAACCATGCCACTTTTAGGAAACCTTCCCTGATATTCCCTGGTAGGGCAAGATGACTCTCTCTGGGCTCCTCACGGCACCTGGTCATTCTCTGGGTGGCAACTGTCACAGTAGGCACTGTCTGTCATGGCGCCTGGTGTACCCACAGCACTCTGAACAGGCCCTGGCCCGAACAGGTGCTGAAAAGCACTCAATGCACGAAACAATGAAGGCATGGACCTACTTCCAATTATTCACACAGGACACCTGCCCTGCTGACTGGGCCAGAAAGTCACCCATGACCCCTCTGCCATTGGACAAATTCCACAGCCCAGCCTAGGTGGTGGTGTCCTGGAGGGGCAAGGTGGGCACCCTCTCTCATTTTGGACGTCAGAGCTAGCCCACAGCAAGTCCGACAGAGCCTCCAAAGGCTGCTCCCTCATCTCGCAGCAGCTCAGCCGATACTCCTGCCAGCCAGCCAGCCTTGATGGAGGGGCAGACAGTGTGTTCCTGTGCACCTGGCAAGCCTGCGGCTGGAGCCCCGCCTGCCAGCCTCTCCTCTGACCCTGCTAGACAGACTCACTTAGTAAACACCCTGTAGAGCTCAAGAGCTGAGAAAAGAACGTTTGCTCTGATGATCTGGTTTGCTTCCTCTCAGCAAGCAAATGAGCTCATTTTCAGCTTTCCTCTGGCTGCCAGGGAGCTCAGAGCAAAGCTCTGGGCCAGTGCTACCAACTCAACTCTCCTCCCGCTTCCCTCCTCTCTTCTCCTCATGGCGTTTGGTTTTATTCTCTCTACGCTTTTTACTTCTCAGCCAAAGACTTGTTATTTTTTAAAGAATTAGGTGAGTAATTATAAATGTTTTTAAGAACGCTTTGCCTGTGCAGGAATTGGGTAGGATCATTGGGGCGCCTAACCCTGGGGCATGGATCGGAGAGGATTTAGAGTTGGAGGCCTGGGCCACCCCCCTGGGACTGGTGGCTCTTGGGAACAGACACTTCCTCCCTGGGACGGGGACCTCGTCTCAGTCCCCTCTGTCTTCCAGTGCTGGCTTCTTTACAGGACGGGGAGCAGACAGGCCTGTTCCTGAGCACAGACGTGAAAATCAAACGGTGTCAGGCAAATCCTGTTGGAAAGGGGCCCAAAAGTTTGCTGAGAACTTCTACCCAGTTCACTCTCTCTGGGGAGCGGGGAGAATCAAAAGTGGTTTCAGGGACCGAGACCGAACCTCTGCTCCTGAGAGTGTTCTCCCGCCCCAGGCGCCACGCTGGGGGCTGGAGTGACACTGGACATGGGTGCTTCAATCTCTCTAAATCTTAGTTTCCCGCTTTGTAAAATAAAGGGATGAGACTGAAAGCTCCTCATGGGACAACTGGCCACAGGCCGTGAGGGGCTTTATTGTGGAAGATTCTGACGCTACATGAGGCTACGTGTTTGGAACACGGGTCTGCAGCCCCGGGATTTGGCCAGATGGAACCAGAGACGCCCACTCCCCAGGCTCACACCACCTTTCTTTATTTATAATAAGTGGAACTCCCCTCCCCATCCTGGTTCAGGCCCCACAGGTGGCCCCGAGGTCACAGGGTGGCGCTGTCTGCACACGAGGCGTGGCATGGGGATGGGTCGGTGTAACCCCTCCCATCAGGGCTACAGCTTCACAGACCAGCAGAAAAACTCTGTTCCTGGGGTCCCCTCTTGGTAATCCAGCTTGAGCTCTCTGGGATGGATAGACAGACAGACGGACGGACAGACAGACAGTTAGCAAATCTCAGGTATGGTGGGAAGAGAGAGTGAGAGTTGGGGACAGGAACATGGAGGGTGGAGTTTTGGGGCCCTTAGCATTCCCTCCAGAACAGGCCAACAAGGCCCAGTCACCCAAGGGGACCCGGTTCTGTGTGGCATCCAGGGTCCAGGCCTCTGAGAGTTCTAAGAGTCTCCTATGGCCCCCACCTCACCCTAGTGGTCTCTGGCTGGTGTGTTTTCTGTGGGTCTGAGTTGACCGTCAATTGTGGGGTCACACTGAAAGCTGGGTCACACATGTCTAAGGCACCAACCTTTCCCTTGACTATCTCTAGTTCCCAGGCAAGGGCAGGGGGGTGGAGGCCCCCAGGGCCCAGCTCTTAGCCTCCCAGCCTCCAGCCCCGGTCTGTCTGCACTGAGTCACCTGGTGGCAAGGTGGTTATGCCCTTGAACCGTCAGTGTTCGCTTGTTGTTGTCGTCTTCTGCTGATGAGGGTTCCCAGAACACACCCTGGTAGAACTGGCCTGAGAGACAAAGGGTGGGTCAGCGATAAAGATGCGGGGACTGGGAGACACACACACGGGGGTTACTGCCTGTGTGAAGGCAGAGGTGGTTTCTGAGGATGCCCTGAGCCACGGCCATGGGCAGCATACCAAGAGTCCCGTTGACGTGGCTGGAGAAGCGGTCAGTGTCCTGCAGAAGCAGCCGGATGCCCTGCCCGGGGCCATCCCAGTACAGCAGGCCGATGGTCACTTTGTCTGGGCTGCTGAGCAGCAGGAGTCCCGCCTCATTCATGGTCATCTTGAGGCTGTGGGGAGACCCAGCCTCCTGAGAGGAAGGTAGATGTGGGGCCACCCCTGGGGGACCTTGGCAGCTGGGGTGGGAGTGGCCGGGACTGCCCCCTTGTCCTCAGGAACTCCTGATGTGGCCTTGCATGGGAAGTTGCTGAAAAATTCTGAGCTTCAGTTTCCTCAATAGTAAACCAGGACCAGAGTTAATTTAATAATATCTGATGATCCCAGCACTTGTAACACAAAATCACAGGTCCCTTCCCTCTGGGTTTCTGAGATTTGGTTTCTTACAGCTTCGTTTTGTGTGATTCAGGGGGTATCTGACATGGCACTCTGTCCCTGTTGTGTGCATGGCCACTGCCACTTTCTTCCGATGATCAGCGCTCAACTGTATGTTTTAATGTCCAGAAGGGCAAGTCTGTTCTCCTTCTGTCCCCTTCTCTTTTACTTCAAATAATCTTTGAAAGTCTTACACTTTTTTGTTTTTCTTAGGAATGTTAGGCTCTTTCAAGCATGTTGCATAAGGCCCTGCTCTTAGGCTGAGGTTATTTTAAATGGACTTACACTGAATTTATCCTGTCTTAGCGTGGTTTGGTGTAAGAGGTGTGGTCTGTTTTTCTTCATGTATGTCTTCTACGGTCCGTGAAGGTATGTGGACTCTCTGTCACTACCATTAATAGGAATTCTTTATTCCACCTTCTGGTGTGCATGTCCAAGGCAGACATGCCTTGTATATTTATCAAATAACCGGAAACTTTAAGATCTATGAAACTGGGAGGTTTTCAGGTGAGCCCCTTGGATTTGCTGGGTGCTCCCTCACCCGTCAGGTGGGAACCAGTCTCTCCTGAAGAGCTCAGTCTGAAGGAACGGACAAGGCTCTTCGCACTCAGCACAGGCTGGGGGCTCAGAGGGTAATGCTGTGAGAGGGCCTGGATCTCGGCCTCCTTCCGGGCCCCTGGTGACTTCCAGAGCTGCAGAGCTGCCTCTGGAAAGCTCTACAGTGGGGCAGCCCCACACAGGAGAGGTCACCATCCACCTCCGTTACCCACCAGCTGCCTGGTGTTAGACACCAGATGGGCGTGCCTGCCCTCATCAGGGCTTTGAGAGTGTGCTGAGAATGACAGCATGACCCCTGCTGGCAGACGATGACTCCAGCTTCTCGTTACTGCCATCGCTGCCTCACCACGTGGACAGCTGCTTTCCAGCCTGCCCAGTGGGCACCTCCCCTTCTAATGAGCAAAGTGCTCCCCGGCCACATCCCTCCTAACTCAGGTGCGGGGTGATTCTCCCCAGTTATGAGTGGGGAAACTGAGGCTGAGGGACTAAGCCGCCTGCCCAGGGTCACATGGCACTAGCAGCAGAGCTAGCTCCAAACCACACTGTCCCCTATGTGGGACAGTGACCTGGGTTAGGTGTGAGGGCAGCCAGCTGCCCAGAACAACCCCTTGGTGCCCTCCAGAGCTCTGCTCTCTGCCTATCTGCCCAACCTGTGGGTGCAGCCCACTGCAGAGGACTCATGTTAGCCCAACTGCTCTGGCGGCCTCGGGCCACCTGTCAGTGATGTCACCAGCCAACGCAGCCTGAGAGGCCATCGCTGGTAGCCAGCCTGAGGCTCACCCAGGCATCACCGAAAACAGCGTTTCCTTCCACTTGTATGCAGTGTTTCTTCGGTCCCGAGTCACTGCCACGTGCTCGGGGGACGCATGGACCTGCACCTGGGGTTTCTTGAAGGTCACTTGGATCCATGCGAACTGAGCCCTCTTCTTCTCATACTGGCCAGTCACCTCAACCCCTAAGAGAGCCAGGAGCAGAGGTCAGAGCCATGGCCCCCGCTGGGCACTGGCCTGAACAGGAGGTCTCCCTGGTTACGTTCCCCAGAACTGTCCTTCCCCAACTCCCCGCCTCAGGGCCCTTTCCCCAGCATTTCCTCACACTGGAGTCTGGTTTCCACAGTCTTTTCTCTCATCCCTTGGCTTCATTTGACTTTGGGAGGGCCCCACACCCTCAGTCGTGGCCCCTGTCAGATGAGCCCTCTCAGGAGGGAGATCTTGTCTGAAGTGAATTAACATTTTAAGGCCCCTGTAGCATGCCTGGCCCTGAGCTATGTGCTCTGACCAAGAGCAAGACGGAAAATCAGTGCCCCCTCAGGGATCCAATGGACTCAACCCGGTGTGTGGGAGTGGGAGACCAGGTGTGAGCATCTCTAAGTGCGGCACACCCCACGTCTGACGTGACATCTCAGCATGACCAGGAAGACCTTCTGGGGCTGGGAAGCAGGTCTGGTCAGCACGCCTCCCTCCCCTACCGTTCGCCTCCTCCACGCTCTCTACCTGCCACTACTATCTTCCAGGGCTCTGGGCTTCCGCTAACCTCTTCATCTTCCTAGTGAGCACACATTTGTCTGCCAAGTCCCAGTCACTCCTGTGTGGCCCTGTGTAGCCTGCCCTGACCCTCAAACAGCTCTTGTCTCCTCTTCTGGGCCCTGACCACAGGCCACTATGCTTGTCCTCACCCAGGTCCATCTCTCTACCCCTGAAGTACAGCCATGCCTAGGGGCAAACGCATAGCTGGTCACCCTGAAGTGTCAGGCCACCCAGCCCTGCATATGTGGCACCCAGTGTAAGGTCTGTGGAGTAGATGTATGAGGGAAGGTGTTGGTGCTCAGGGGCGTGACCATGTCATGACCTGGGACAGGCCCACACGGGACACATGTGCCTCCATGGGCAGGTGTCCCGGTGTTGTCTCCAGGGTGGTAAGTCAGGGCTGGGCGGTATGTCTGGGTTTCTCTGGGTAGATGACTGGTCAGGGTCTCACCTTGGTCAGGGTCTGAGAGCAGGTTCATTGACCCCTGAGAGTGCTTGATGTCCACACAGAGCCGGTCCGTGCTCTGCCCAGGCAGTGGCAGGATGACAGTAGGAGGCTGGGTGGAGGCTGGGACAGCAGATGCGGTTCCTGGGCCAGACAGAGTGAGCTGGGGAGCAGGCATGGGAAGGGGGGTGGTGGGGGGCTAGTAACTTACCTGGTGATGGGGCTGTTTGATGTGTTTCTGAAAGAAGAGAAAGTCTGGGTTTCAGCATTCCTTTTCCTGGGGCACTGGGGGCAGGGGAGCTAAGGATAGAGTAGTGGATGGGTGTGGCCAGGGTTCCTTCTCACTCCAACATTGAGGAACTCATGCAACAGATTCGCAGAGATCCCGGGGCTCTCCCATCCCAGGGTCTTTCTGCTGTGGGGCCATAGTGTGCTGCAGGGACTCTGGTCTGGGAGCTACCTTTGATACTTAAATCCATGTCATAATACAAGTCTCCAACAGGATCCGCGAGGGCAGGTGCTAGCTCAGGAGCAGCAAGGAACAGAAAGGAAGAAGGCAGTCAGGATTCAGAGGGATCAGCATGCCCTCCAGCCATCACTGCCACCTGCCTACCACCAAGCTCCAGCCCCGCGACCTCTGCTCCATATGCACCCAACCTAGGAGGACCTTTGCAAAGAGATTTTCAAACAGAAGCACATGCTATTAGGACAAATACCGACAAGGTCTAGCCTGGCTTGGTGGCTATGTCTAAGTCCAGATTTGAGGATCAGAAACAGCTCACGGGACCACTAATGGCTTTGGGAATGGAGGAAGCCTTCCCTTTCTAGAAGATTCCATCCTGAGCTAGCCTCCAGAATGTGATCTATCCAACTCTGAAAATACAGGCCACACTACTGAATGTCACGTCCCACAGCCGCTCTCCCTGGTCCGTGCCCGGGCCTGTGTATGGCGCTTTCTCCCACTCAGCTCTGCAGGTGGCTTTCACTATTGCCTTGAGGAGACGAGGCCCCCCGAGGTCAGAAAGTGGCTCACCTGATAGGCTGTGTACCCTTGAATCCAAGCCAATATGAGAGAGGTGATAGAAACGACGGTGATCAGGTCCAGGTTGTCCCGATTTTGTCAAGCGAGGTGGCATCCTGGAAACTCCAGCTTTAGAAAAGTTGACACCTGCAGTCTTCTGTCAAGCAGTGTCATGGGTCCCCACTGCCAAGGCCCTGGGGCCCGCCCCAGGAGAAGGATGTCGAGAGGGCAAGCAGCTCCCTTCCCCACACCTAGCACTCTGAGAGTCTCTCCCTCCACAGCCAGGAGAAATTCAAAGCTGTGAAACTGGACCCTTCTACATAGCTGCCTCCTAATCAGACACACCTGAACTTGGGTTCCAGCCCTGCCACCAGCCAGGTGAGCTAAGCAAGTCACTCCCCCACTGTCCAACAGTCCGGGCAGAGACCAGAAGGGTCAAGGTTCTGTCAGTCTCCCTTTCCCTCCCTCTCCTCTTTTGCTACCTTGTACTCTGGGCCCTCTGTGCCCCAAGGAATGAAGTCTGAAGACAGCGTGACCTGGAAATAAAGAGACCTGGGTGTGTACCCAGCTGGACAGGGACTGTACCCCTAGTGCCCAGGACAGCCAGTATCTCAATGAACAGGTGACTATATGCACTGGTGTGCTTGAGCAGACGCTAGCTCCTCTTAGCAGCGGGGTGAGGCTGGAGAGGCCCTGGCTGGTGACTTTGTGGGACTGTTGTCCTCAGCCCTCATCAGCCAACTGTCACGCAGGCCAGCCTTTGAAGGTATTAGGCTCTTACCTGCATGGACATTCCTGTGACTGTTTTCTGGATAAAACAAAAAGAGAGGGAGACGGAGAAAGAGGGGAGAGAGAGAGGGAGGAGAGAGAGAGATACAGTTGGGGTTTTTTTTGAGACATTCGAAGTGCTTATATTTAACCTTGTTTCCCAACCCCCGCACTACACAGGTGCAGTGAACTTGGGAAGGTTGGGAGACTGGCCTCAGTTTCCTCATCAGTGAAATGGGATGCATCTCCTGGGGGTCCTGGGAGTCTGTGGCAGGGTTAGGGTCTTGGTCGGGATGTTGGGATGGGACGGGAGAACACTGGGTCAAAAGTCTGGGCTCCACGGAGGCTAGAAGCCTACTCTCACACACACCATTTTCCACAGGTTTCTCAGCAACTTGAGACTGTTCTTGGCCTTCAGGTTTGGTGACCACCATGGATGTAAGGGGGGTAACAAAGCTGTAGCTGAGTGACAAGTCCAGAGCTTGGGTCTTGAGAGCCTGTTTATCAGCATCTGATGCGGAAACCCTGCAGGTTGAGAGCATCAGAGGCTCAGCAGGTCCCCGGATGCTTGGTTCAATTCTCCCTCCCTTCCACACCTCTGGGTTGGGGGGTGAGTGTGGGGCTCAGACACAACACCATGATCCCTCTCTCCATGGCTAGGAGATGCCCCATGCCAGCTGGGCCACCCCACCCGTGAGGAGCTTGGGGAGGACCTGAGGCCGTGTGTAGCCACCCCAGTGGGCCCTTGGGGGTGCGGGCCACCCACATTTGCTCTAGCAGTTGCTGGATGGTCAGGTATGCCCAGAGTCTCTCCATGAAGCCGTGGAAGATGTACTTGGGGCTCCGGAACTCCTCCTCCTGCTCTGCCACCCTGGACTCTGTTTGGAAGGTGATGTTCTGCCTGCTCTGGAAAGAGGAGCCCGCCAGGACCGGCGCAATGAGGGCCTGATGCCCACACCTGGCCCGGCACTTCAGAGCACTTCCCTGAGAACCCTGGTTGGAGCTGGGGCAGGGCCCGTGCACTGGCCGTGAGGACCATGTTTCCTTTGAGTGGAGTGGGGAACAGGGAGGGAGTTTGGGGTCAGAGGGGTCAGCCATAGAGCCCCCAAGGATGAGAAAGCAGTGGAGAGAAAAGGTTGCAGGTGTCATGTAGCAGGTGCAGGGCTGGGACTTAGACCAGGTGGAGCTTTGGGAAGGAAGGAAAATGAGGGTGGAGTCGGGACCCAGGCCAGTGCGGGAACAGCAGCAAGCGCAGTGTAGGGCAGAAAGGGTCCCCAGACACAGCCCGCCCTCACCCTAAAGGTGGAGATCTGGGGACAGAAAGGGAAGGGCCTTCCCCAGCAGTCAGTGGCAGAGTTGAGAAGAGAACTCAGGTATCATGGCCCTGATAGGATCTGGGGTCCCATCTACTCCAATAAGTTGTCCCCTTGACCAAGCTGGTGCCCTCTGCTGGGTCTGGGCACCGCACAGTGGTGATGGCAAGGCATGTGCCCAAGTTCTGGGTGGACTGCTGCTTCCTGCCCGAGGGTGGGGCCTTTGGGGCTCAGGCTGACCTGGCCAGCCACCTGGGAAATGGGGTCCAGTGGTCTTGTCACAACTCCAATAGCAGCTACAGACCTTTCCAGTGTGGGCCGGCTCCCGTCCCTGCTGCTGGGCCCACCCTCCTCTGCCTCTCGCCAGAACTGGGCCTCCCAAACCTTTGTCATGTGCAGGCCACCTGCACAAATGTTGTCCTATCCACATGTACAGCTATTTATTTAATGGTTTTCCTTAAATGGGCTTTAAATAGACTGACATTCTTCACTTGGCTTTGTCCTAAGCAATCTTGTCCTGTGAAATCTTAGGTCTGGGATTTGAGTTATAGTTTTCAAAAGACACATTAAAATAAATGCGTAATTACTGAAACAAAGACATGTCGTGACTCCCCCTAGTCACCTTGGGTTCCACACTTTGGGAACTCCCGGCCCACAGGGTGACACCAGCAGCTAACATGTATGGGATGTCTACACGGAGCCAGGTGTGAATCCCCACAGCAGCCTTACGAGGTGGGTAAAGTGCCAATTCTCATTTTCATACAGGAGGAAACTGCGGCACGAGGAGATTAGGCAACTCCCCAGGATTCATCCCCGGGAGGTGGCAGAGCAGGGTTTGAAGCCAGGCAGGCCGGTCACCCTGCATGCACTGCACATCATGACACTTGGCTACTTCTGAGACTTGGCCCTGGGCCCCCAATGCCCGTCTGGGCCCTGTCTACCTGTTGTCCTCCCCACACGTCCTGCCCGCCTGCCATGCAAGCTTGAAAGATTCCTCCATCACTTCACCACCTGGCCTCTGCCACATCCTACTCACCCCACAGTCTCAGCTGAGCCTCTTCTAGGAAGCCCTCTCTGATCCCCAGGCCAGGTTGGGGCTCCTGTGCCACTCCCGACTCCCCAGGTTTGTCCTCTCAGGGACACCCAACCTGCAGGTCCCTGTTGGGGCAGTGATTCACCCACACTGCCTCTCCCACGAGAGCAGTGCCCCTAGGGCCTGCAGAAGGATCTGGAGCAGAGCAGGTGCTCAGTTTCTCTTTGTGGGATGAGGGGGCCCCTGCGGCACAGGCATGGAGGACTGGACAAGGGCAGGGTACCATGCGGTGAGCCGGGGTCTTGCCCGGCTACAGTGCCACCTGGAAAAGTTAGACCTCGGTCTGCTCCTCCGTGAAGAGGGAGCAGCCCTCCCGGACCTGACTGCAGCCCCAGAGGGCTGGTGTAGGGACGGAGGGGAGGCTCGCACCCCGAGCCCCCGGCACCGCAGGAGTACACACAACTACGGAGCGCCCACTACCTGCAGGCAAGCACAGGCGCTCTCAGGGGAATCAGTGTTATTTCATCGACTCTCCACCACCAGCCCATGCCGTGGAGACTAATGTCATCCACAAGTGACAGGGGCCACTTTGGAACTTGCTCAAGGTCAGTTGGCTGGAGCCTGGCAGAGCTGGGGTTTGAACCCAGCCCCTCCGAATGCCTGCTCCAGCTGCTCCTCCCCTTCCGGATGACTGGCCACACCCACCTGCTGCCCATGGACTTTGGCTGAGAGCACATCAGGACTTTGGCCCTGGAGCTTCCCGGCCACCACCATCTCAGAGCCTTTGAAGAGCAGCCGAAAGTTGTCCTGCGTGACCTCCTTCACAGAGTTGCTTGGGTACTCAAAAGTCACTGCTGTCATCAGTGGGTTGGCCACCTCCTGGTAGAAGTCCTGCAGGGTCGGGGGCGGTGGTGTCAGGAAAGCCAGAGGGAGTCTACTCGCCGTCCCTCCCTCACGCGGCCCCCAGGGGCAGGCTGGCACCTGCAGCTGCAGCGCGGAGTCCGAGTCCTCGTAGATGCGCCGGGCCAGGCCGCCGTTGTCCAGCGCCAGCTTCTCCAGGAAGGCGTAGCTGACGTCGAAGCCGAAGCCCAGGCAGAAGAGGCTGTACTGGCCACCTATGGCATCCTGCACGTTCTTCTGGATCTTTGTAGGGTCGGTCACCCCTGGATACAGAGTTTGGGACATGAGTGAGAAAACAGATTTGCTCAAGGGATATTTTTGGAATCTCAGAACCAGAGGGGCCTCAGGGAACCCCTCCCTTCCCCAGGTCCCACAGCAAACCAGGATGGAGGCCCAGCTGCTCTCTCTGGGTGGTGTGCCCTGGAGTTGCTGAAAATGCCCTCACCCACAGTGGGGTCTCCGTCGGTTAGGAGGATGATGAGGGGGACGCTCCCTGCGGGCAGCAGCTCCTCCTGGTTGGCTTTCTCTAGCAGCTGTATGGCCATCAGCATTGCATCGTTGATATTGGTCCCTGAGGGGCACACACTCTCAGCATGGCTCCCAGGAGGGGCTCAGTGTGCAGAAACCCCCATTCTGCAGGGCTGCAGTGGTGCGTACCTCCTTGGGCTTGGATGCTGGCCGCGTAGTCCCTGGCCATCTTCACATTATCGGCTGAAGCTTGCACCAGCGATGGCTTCCACTGGGTTGCTTCCCCGCTGAAACTGATGAGATTGAACTGGTCTTTGGGGCTGAGGTCATCAAGGATCTTCATCAGGGCCTCCCGGGTCTGGTCAGGGGAAGGGAGGACAAGGTGGGTATCTCAGTGGGGCCTCCTTGGGGGTTCATGAGCCTTGGGCTGAACCCCCAGGCCTGTACCTGGGGTGGGACATGGTGAATGCTCTGGGGGTAGGACGAGCCCCATGCCTCGACCAATCTTGACCCTTGGGAGCCCCCTAATCAGGAAGATGGAGGAGGGAGGGTCTGTCTGCTGGACCAGAGCTGACAGTGTGAGGCATCTGAGTTTTCAGGGCCTTGCCCTGGCCCATGGGACCCACCTGTTGGATTTTCCTGCCCATCATGGAGCCACTCTTGTCAATGACAAAGACCACATTCTTGGGCATTGTGGACAGGCCCACAGGAGCAAAGTAGTGCACGAAGTAGCCATTCTCTATCTGTGACCAGAGTGAGACGCACCCAGGTGACGAGAGCTGCAGTCCTGCCCTGCTCCCACCCACGGTCCTTTCCCGAATCCTTGGGGAGGGTCCCCATGCTCTCCTCACTGAAGCCCCTTCATCTCTGACCCGCTGCTAATCTCCCCAAATCCTCACCATCTGTTAGGCTGCTCTCTTGCTGAAGCCTTTCCTGCTCATGCATGGCCCACTAGCACTCTACCTCTACTTTACCTCCTATTTGTCTGAACATCTGAGGCAATTTATACTAAAATGTTCAGATATAATAAACCTAAGATCCATCAAAAGAATTAAGACTCCAAAAACAAGGTCCATCAAAAGAGTACAGGAGAAGCACAATGATGCCAGAACTTCTGTGAAAGAAGCTATTACAATTGAGCATAAAAATGGATCTGTGAGCCTCCTGGCAGTCAAGGCAAGAAGGGAAACCCTGTAGTGCAGTTCTTTAGTAGAGATGAAACTTTTTGCCTCTGAAAGGGAATTTTTTTCAGGGACAGCAAAACTAAAGTGCTTGTTTTCTATCTGTGTTGCCCTTGGTGCACCCCGATTAGCAGGAGCTTTTTTTTTTTTTTTGCCTTTTCTTCTAGAACACCCAGGCTCAGACTCTTGAGGATGGATGGATTTCCTGGTTGCTCTCTGGAGCCCATGCACCTGAATGGAGCCCCCAGAGAGGGTCCGGTTCACATCATAGCGGACAATGAAGTTGCCATCCACGACTGTGTCCTGTTGCTCTGCAGACTTCTGTTGCTGGGAGACCGTGGGCTTGAATCGGATGTGAGCCTGGAGAAATGACGAGGCTGAAGTTGGGAGGTGCAGCGAGGCAATGCCAACAGCAACCTCCCCATCTGAAGTGAGAATTCCGGGGTGCAGCCTTGGGTTCAGCCCCGGGAACTCTTAGGCGGAGCGGTCAGATAGGCTGCCCCTGCTCCTGGAGCCGTGCAAGCAGAGGCTGGGCTCAGGGTGCGCACAATCCAGCTGCCCCTCCTTTCTTCCTGGTCTTCGGACCCTCACATCAGTGTCCTTTCCTTGTCCCTGTCCCCTGATCTCAGGGTTCAAACGGGCACCTGCCCTCCTTCTTTAAGCCTTGCCCTTGCCGTCTGCTGTGGTCAGCACGGACACAGAGACCTCAGAAGTCCGCCCAGCTCAAAAGTTCTGCCCAACTGCCCCAAACTCTGGAAATTCGGGCTCACAGGGCCAGCCTGAAGATAGGCCCCTTGGCGCCCTCAGCAGCAGGCCCACCTTGGTCTGGTTCTGTGAGGTGGTGAGAGCGTTCGCCAGTGCACTGGTCATGAAGGTGCTCTCTGTCTCCAGAAAGCTGATCCCCTGAGGCTCAAAGATGTGAATATCCATCTGGAGGCAAGAAGTGGGTCACTGGGTGAGCCAGGAGCCAGGGCTGGGCCTAACAGGAGGCCGGGTGTGGGGGGAAGGAGGGGCTGCCCTCAGCAGTGTGGGGGTCATCTAGGAGGCCTCCTGGGAGGAGGCAGCAGCAGGTACCTGCAGGTGCTTGACCAGCTGCTGGGGCCGGACTTTCAGCAGCAGCTCGTACACTCCTAGATGGCGCTTGAGCAGCTCCTCATACACCAGCTCAAAGGTGACCTTGGCAGCAGGAGCCACACTGACTGATACCTGGAATTGCTCCATCTTTCTTCCGGTGGCCCTATGGAAGGGGGATATCAGGTCTGCCCCTCTAGACTAGGTGGTGTATGAACATGGGTGGGGGGGATAAACAGGACCAAAGGGCTGAAGGCAGGGGCAGCTTCTGCCCCACCCCCACTGGGCTCCCCCACACCCCCTTGGCCTCACTTGATGAGACCGGCGCTCTCTCCCCTGGCCACGGCCGCGCTGTACTGCTCCTGGGCTGCATCCTTCTCCTTGATGTTCCCTGGGTAGGTCACACCATCGATGATCCTGGGACAGGAGGGCGTGTGCTGTCAAGACCCTGGTAGGGGTGGCCCACTCTAATCCCACCTCCTCCAGGGACCCTCTCTGGGACGCCCACCTTTGCTAGACCCCACCCATTTATTATGCTCTTACTGTATACAAGACTCTTACTGTGTACTGGGTAAGGGCAAGTGGCCTCTACAAGGTATGGCAGACCTCCATCTACCCTGAAGCATACACAGTGTAAGGGAACATTCTTTGCACAGAACGGTCAGTGGGGGGGTGGGGAGGAGGGAGGCTGCAGAGGAGGCAGGGCTCAGCTAAGTCCTGGCCTCTCTTCTCCCTTCCAGTCTGGCCCCACACTCCACTTGCCCCTCTATCCCATGGACTGTTCCCAGAGGAACCAGCCGATCACCAGTGAGAGCTTTCTGAGCTTCACCCAGCCTGTGTCCAGCAGTGTGGGGCAGACTGAGGAGCAAGGAGGTGCCAGGCTCCTAGGCCAGTGGGAGACACAGGGCTGAGAGGCTCTGAACCCTTTCCCCACCAGCCCAGGGCAGGGTACTCTGCAGGTGGGGTGGTCTCTGGGAAAGTGGGTTTTAGAAAACTGTTGGAAGAGACTCCCAGGGCTGTGGACACAATCCCAGTGGCTGTTCTTTGGGACCAAGAGAACCGCTCAGGCTGTTCCTCTGGGGAGAAAATGACTATCCTAGAACCTCCTTGTGGGGGGAGTAGGGACATGGCAGGCAAACACAAGCCTGCTCCACTATGGGCATCATGGAAGGTGGACGCGCGTGCGGGGGCAGATGGGGCAGGGCAGCCAGGACATCGGGGAGGAGCGTTCTTCCTTCCACTGTGCCGACCTTCCTGGTCACGCTTTGATCCTGGGCTAGGAATGGGGCTGGTGCGTGGGCTGCAGGGCTTCTCCACTCAGATGCCTAGTTGGGGTCCCAGCCAGGTCAGGGAGCAGCGCACCCTGCCCCCCCATTTCCCTGTCTCATGCTGCAACAGGACCTGGGCCCAGAGAGGGTGCAAGTCCTGGGCTCTCAGCAGATGCACTGGGCCTGGAGCCTCCCCATCCGGTGGCCTTGGCCCCGGGGGGCAGGGCCAGGAGCAGCCTGTGAGGCTCTTGCTGCCATTGGGGCAACATGGGTCTGGCTCTGCGCCAAGGCAGGGAGCGAGGGAGGAGCCAGCCACGGGGACCAGCCCCCACTGCAGAGTTTCAGAGGCCCTAGGATATACTGGGGACCCTGCCTGAGGACAGGCTCTGCTTCACCCATCGCCCCCTCCATGAGCTTCAGGGTTCCGCCTCCCTCTAGCCTCTCCTCACTGCCTCTCCCGCGGGGAAAGGGACAGGCGAGAGTTTTCGTATTTGGCAAACATTGCGAAACTGAGTCAGGAAGGGTGGGTGGGGGAGGACAGGAAAGGACGAGGTGAGGATGGCCATCAGCTAGCTCACAGAGTCCACAGAAACCCCAGGGGCCTCCCAGTGTGGCCTCTGACCCACAGCAGAAACGCCCTTTCTGCAGCATCCCAGTTGGGGGTGGGGGACTAGCCTGGCTTAGAACTTCCGGTGATGAGGAGGTCGCACACCTCAAGGCATCACTCCTTTGTGAGGCAGCCCAGGAGTTAGGACATTTTCTGTATTCTGAGCTGGAATCTGCCTTTTGGTGACTCCCTCCGGCCTGGGCCTGGCCTCAGGATGCCCCAAGTCTATGCTCCTCAAAGTCAAAGACACAAAAATGCTGTAGTTCTCCACCTGCCACCTGGACAGCACTTAAGAATGACAGAGGCATGGGCGGGGAGAGGGATGGAAGATGAGGGGCGTGGAAGGCAGGAGGGTACGTGGGGGGGGGACACGCCAGAGCAGCGGTTGGAGGGAGGAAGGGATGGAGGGACAGACGGACGGAATAGTGGATGGAGGGGTGGAGAGGAGAAGATGAACGCAGGGAGGGGTGGAGGGAGGAAGCAGCAGATGGAGGGGTGGAGAGCTGGATGGAGTAGGGGTGGAGGGGAGGTAGAAACATTTCTGAGGATGCATGGAAGTTCCTGAGTAAGGCCTCTGGTTCCCTGTAGTGCCTGCAGGTGGAGTGCATGCACCTCACATCAGGAAGAAGTCTTTTCTTCCAGAAGAGCACGGGGAGACGGGGTGGCAGTGCTGGGTTGGGGAGGGGCAACAGGAGGTGGGCAGGAAGGCACCTACATAGAGAAGTTGGTGATGAAGGCCTTCTTGGGCAGCTCCATCTGGAAGATGGCCTCCTGCATAGTATCAGCTCTGTTGACCACCCTGCTGGTGACGACCGTGTGGGCAAATCGGGATGAGACCTTGGAGTCCACAGTGAGGCTGTAGATGTCGATGTCACTCTGGACCAGTGAAGGAGGAAAGGGTGGTACTGCCTCAACTCCAGCATGGCCTGGGGCAGCACGCTTCCAGAGCGGGCCCTGACCCGGGTCTCACACCAAGCCCTGGGCCCCAGCGCGGACTGAGCAACTGATCAGATCTCAGTCTACACCTCGTGGGTCATTTCATATGCGAACCTTCCTCTCAAATAGGAGGCAGCCATGTGCTTCACTCTCCACCCCAGAGTGCCACCGGGCAGGGGCCGGTCTGTCAACATGCAGGGGGTGGCTGAGCCTGAGCCCCAGTGCATCTGGGAGGGGACTCTCGCTTAGCCTGGCCCTGATGGGATGAGAAAGCTGTTGGTCTTAACTCCGCCCACTGAAAGGGCAGCAAACAAAGTCCTTTGATTTTTGGTGACCTTGGCCTCCATGGAAATTGAGGAAAACAGCTCCTGCCAGCCTCCCACAAGGGGCCTACAGGAGCTGGGAGAATCTGGAGGTATCGAGGGTCCAGTCCCTAAGAGCTGGGAATCTTTTTACCCCCTTTCCCTATAGCCTGGGATCCTCCCAGTGGCCTTACCGACCCCCAGTGGTCACTGCCCCCGGTGTATGTTCTTCCACCCAGGCCTAAGGTTCCCATGTGCACACATGAGGAGCCTTACGCACCTCCTGCCTGCCTGCGTATGGCACCCTTGTGTACGCGCCAGCTCTGTCCATCTGCACACATAGCTTAGCACAGAGGTGGGTGAGTGGCCGAGTGGCTTGGACACATGTATGAGCGTCTCTTGGTGCCAGGCACTGCACTTGACTGTGTGACAGGTTTCTTTTTCCCAACAACTCTCCCAATAGATCCTATTATTGCCCTGTTGCACAGATGAGGAAAGTGAGACAGAGGAAGCACAACTTCATTGAGATCGCCCTGCCAGGCAGAGGTAGGGCCCACTCTCACCCACCCCACCCCACCCCACCCACTGCTGGCCTCCTGGGGCAACTTGCTCCACTGCAATTCCTTACCTGGAACGTGGAAACAGGACCACCGCTTCTGCCCAAGGGCAGAGTGTCCACAAAGCCCTAGGGGCAGTGCGTGCTGCACGGTCAGCGCCACCTCCTTCACACACACACTGGCGGGGCTCCCTTGCACTGACACTCTCACACACACAGGCTCTCCTGCACCTCACTCATGCCCCAGCTCACATCACTCACACTCAGGTGAGCACACAGGTGCCCGTGGCCCCCACTACCTTTTGGGCAGAGGTGGTCTGGAGGACAGCCAGCAGTGAGAGCAGGACCAGCACAATGCCACAGGCGTGGGCAGAGGTTGGGGGCTTCATTTTGGCTCCAGTGCCTGGCAGGCTGCTTCTGAACTGGAGAGGAAGTGGGGAATGAATTAGTAACTTGCTTGCTGCCCCGCCCCTGTGGGGGCGGGTTCTGGGAAATCGGGATCCACAGCCAAAACTGGCAGTGGCCTCAGATAAGCAGGCAAACTGCAAATGTCCTGTGGACCTTGGCTGGGGACAGGAACATGTACAGTAAGTCCTCAGTGTCATCATCGATAAGTTCTTGGAAACGGCAATTTTAAGTGAAATGATGTGCATTTTACCTGAGGCTAATTGACATGAACGAATTCAGTTCCTACAGCATGTCTAGTCACAAAAACCTCACCAAACTTTCAAGTAAAAACTCCAAAACACCTCTAATATTACACACTGAAATAAATGTGAGCTATACACATATTTAAGAAAGATAATAAAAACAAGTAAGATCATGCTTTTCTAACTTTCTTATTCCAGTTCAGGGTTGCAGGTGGCCAAAGCCTCTCCTGGCAGCTCAGGGCGTGAGGTGGGCAACCTGGAGGGCAGCCTTCCATGGAAGGTCGCACTTACACACTCACGCTGGACTGGGACAATGCAGACGCGCCAGCTCACCTCGCGTGCACACCTTCGGGACATGCGAGGGAACCGAAGGACTCAGAGAAAACCTGCGAAGACATGGGGGAAGCGCAGACTCCACACAGTGGCCCCAGCAGGGAGTCAGTTTTTTCCTCCTCATCACTATAACCACAGGAGGCGGAATGAAATGATGTTATCTGAGGACCTGCCATACGGAGGAAAGGCAGGCTCAGGTGGGAACTGGGTATTGGCATCCCATCTCAAAGTTCTGGAAACTTCCCAGGTCACTGCCACCCCACACCAGTTGGTCCACCCACAAGCTCCACAGGGCTGGGGGTACAACAGTGAGACAGCCTACCCTCCGTAAGCCCAGCCTGGCAGGAACAGATGGATGGCTGGAAAGAGGAGGGTTGGGGGCAGCTTCCAGGAGGAAGGAACCTGCAGGCCAGGTTGGTGTGACTGGGCAGTAGGGCCCTAATGGCATTGACCGCCACTTGGGGTGTCTGAGTGGGACAAGATCTGCTGGGGCCAAGGCAAGACAGGTCCGCCTATTTCTGGGGTGAGAGCAGCTGGGCCCAGGAGACCCCTTCTCTCTCCTGGGCTCCCAGGCTACTGTTCAGGCTCCATTAATCTAGCCAGGGCTCTCGGATCAACTCCAGCAGGGCCCCCAGTCCGAGACCTATACTTTGGCAATACAAACCGAGAGCCATAAAGATGCCCACACCTTGTGGCCCAGAGCCCTCCCTCAGGGGAGTTTACTGAGAGGAAAGCGTGGAACAGAAGAGAAAGGACAGAGCTCCTACAGGGGGCAATTCAGTGTGATGGCGTGCACACTCAGGTGGCCTGCGCGGAGGTCGGTCATGCCAAGGGAGCCCACGAATCACGGCTTGCGTGAGAAAGGGCAGACCGCCCATCTGTCAGCACACCAAGGCAGTGCCCTTGTCATGAGCCTGGACCCACCGTGGGGGTGGCCCCAGGGCCAGGGGTAGGATTACCAATGACTTTGTTCAATTTTCCTTTAATAAAGTTGAAATGCTTTTAAAACAAACAGCAGTAAAGTGAGTAAACAACAGGCGATCCAGACGCAGCTGGTGCTTGCGTCCCTGGTGACTCTGGAAGAGCCCGGCTCCTGACTCGGTGGCACAGTGGGGTAAAGATGCTCCAGAAAGTGTGGCCAGGTGCCACAGCCTGGGCTGAGGAAGGAGGACTCCCTGACAGTAGCTCTGGGGGGATGGGCAGCCACCCTGGGGGCCTGCACAGGACCCTGGGCGGTGACAGGCTTGCAGAGGGCTGGGAAGGGGTCTCCTCCTTGGTCAACAACAGCAGCAGCAGCATCTGGCCCCGGGGGAGGGCATCACGGACTTTGGGGTTGTCTGTGGCTGCAGTACAAGTTCCCCTGCCTTCTCGTGACTACAGCCAGAAGCCTCACCTCTGCGTAGCCACGCTGCTCGCCCTTTGGCTCTGATATGATTGGGATTTACACAGGGGCATGTAGCCCTTCAGCAATCTGGGGGAAGAGCCTCCCCAAGGAGCCCAGGAGCAGGCCCAAGTCTTGTGGCCACAGAAGGCCTGCTCCCTTGGGGCATGAAACACAGGCCCAGCCTGGAAACAGCTATAAAAGGAAGCCAGGCTGGCCTGGGACGTGGGAAAGGCTCTGAACAGGCGGCTCCACCTGCCCAGGGGACAGGCAAGGCTTCCCTGCAGGCACAGCCCTGAGCCAGGCTCTGCCAGCCAGGCCCTGGACTGTCCGTGGCCTTGCTGTCACAGCTGGACAGGCCTCTGGAGACTCCTGAATCTGCCAGCTCTGTGCACACAGGGGACACAGGCCCGCAAAGTGAAGGGTCTCACACGAGCCCAGAACCTGGTGCTCCCATGGCTCAGGCAGAGCTGCGGGAGTGGCACGGGGTGGGAGGGCTCACCCTGAGTTTGGGGGCGCGTAGCTCAGGAAGCAGACTGCCACTGGCCACAGGAGCTTTGATGTGTCTTTAGCTTTGAGGGATGCAAGATGGCAAGGCAGCAGTACATGGGTGCAGGGGGAGGGGCCGTGAGGGCCCTGGCTCCTTAGAAGCATCTCTGTGGCTACTGCTGAAGTCCTCCCCCAACCCTGCCCCCCGATGCTTCCCTCTGAGCAGCGTCGCTGTGGCCTGTTTTATGTAATAGACTACAGCTCAACGCTGTTACACAAAAGGGGAAACTGAGCCTCAGAAGAGAGGTGGTCTGAAGTCACACAGCTCAGCACCAGGCCTCTACTTCCACGGCTCTTTCTAGTATGTAGCAGCAGCCATACGGCACCTCATTACCCTCTAGGACCCTCCCAAAAGGCATGAAGGGTACAGAATATGCCCACACCCCACACTACACTCCCCCCCCAGCCCCCGGCACTCTGGGGCCATGGCCAGTGACCAACACCTTCCAAATGCTGGGGCCGCTTAGGCATTCTCTTTATTGGTGTTTCCCAGGTTCTGGTGGGAGTCCCTGGGCTGAAGGCCCAGGGCTGTGGGGGAGGGGTGGCAGTTCCAGAGGCAGTCGGGGAGCAAGTGAATTCTGGCATAAAGGAGATCTTGGCAGACTCCTGTGTTCAGGTGCTGGCAGTGCCGGGGAACTGGTGGGC
Organism: Macrotus californicus; assembly: GCA_007922815.1. Lineage (NCBI taxonomy): Eukaryota > Metazoa > Chordata > Mammalia > Chiroptera > Phyllostomidae > Macrotus > Macrotus californicus. Next base: position 72,381 of record VMDR010000824.1, read on the forward strand.
TCCTCTCAGCCAAACACACTCTTGGCGGGTTCGGCTTTGGGCTTCTCAAAGACGGTCTCAGTGCCGGTCCGGGAGCGGCTGAACACCGATGGGGCGGCGACGCCAGCTTGCTCTATGGGGGGGGTGGGGGGTGTGCTCAGGGGCCCAGCCCAGCTCCCTAGGGGAGGAAGGTCCCTTTTGTGGGGAGCAACCCCTGAGCCCAGAAGATCTGGACTCTTAGAAAGGACCCACAGGACCCCCCTCCTCCCCTCCACTGCTGACACCCATCTGCACCTCCCACCCCCAGCACCCGGAGAACACTCACCACACTCCCGCATGACCTGGTAGGTCTTGGACTTGATTGCCTGGTCCTTGGCCAGGTTCCCTCGGGCCCCCTTCAGGTCCTCCTCCTTCACAGGGGGGCGCTTCTTCTTGATGGGGGCTTCCTGAGTGCCAGCCTTAGACAGCCCAGAGCCTTGTCTTATAACCTGAGGCCTTCGGGCTGAGACACCCCCTTTCCCACTTCTGTCTGTGCCTCAGCCCTGAGACCCCTCTTCCCTGCTCACTGAACTCAAGCCAATTCAAGGCCTCCTTCTTCCAGGGAGCCTTCCTGACTATATATCACCCCATGACCTCTCACCCGAGTCCCTCTGACCTTTCCAGACTAGGAGCTGTGATGCTGTGGCTTCACTCTGTCTGCCTGGCCAAGCTCAAGCTTGGGCACAATGGGCAAAGGGGAAAAGGAGTGGCTTTGAGGCTGAATTACAAGGCTTTTGGTGAATACCAAGGCCTGCTCTCTGGGTGGTGGCAGGGGTCCCTTAGGTATTTCTGCTCTCCTCCCAAATTGCCAGGATTTACCTTTGGGGTGGGAATATGGTAGGGGAATCAGATGCTCATGAAGTCACAGTCCAAAGTCAGCATCTGCCCATGGAGCAGGCAATGAGGACAACCCTCCCCTTAGCAGGCTGGTCTCTGTCCCTCCAGAGCTGGGACACCCGAACTCAGGGCTTACTCTCCCCCTCAGCCCCAGGTGCCCGGGAGTCCGAGGCCTTATTGCTTCCTAAGCCCTAGAGGCAGGGGCAAAGGCTCCCTGGTCCCCGAGCCCGGGCTGGGCCCCTGGGCCGCACACCCCTGCAGAGAGATACATCCTGATGGAGACAGCAGGCATAGAGCTGTACACTTCCCATGTGTACACACACGCTACAAATGCACACACCAAGTCGTGCAAGCAGCTTCCTCACACATCAAGGCACACGCAGAGATCCTGAAGTACCACATGGCTCCTCCAGCCCTCCTAACCCATCATGGGCTGCCACTAAACCCAAGCTAATGGGTCTCTCGAGGTGAGCTGGGTGGGGGGCTCTCCTTCCCGAGCCCTCCGTTTATGCTTGGAGCTCCACTTGAGATACAGCTGCCAGAGACGGCAGTGTCCAGCTATCCTCTCACCCCCACCCCCACCTGTGCTGGGCCCCCTACCTGGGACATGGTGGGAGCTGTGGGAGAGCTGCTCCAAAGGCACCTCTGGCAGGAGGCGCTGGCGGGAGAGATCTGAGTGGTGTCCAGCCCTCTGGAGCTTATATAGCCCACTTGCCTGTCCTGGGAAGTCACCCCCCGCTCCAGCAGGCTTCCTTATGATTCAGGTCCGCACAGCCACTGGCTTCAGAGTTTATTCTCGGAGGCGTTAGGGGCTCGCTGAGCACTTCTGCCCAGGAGGCTGCAGCGCTGGTGACACAGACAGCTGCTCTACTTTCAAGTGGGAGGTGCTGGGACTGGCAGTGACTTGTGTGTTTATGAATGTAGGCCCTGGAATGTGAGTGTGGCGTAAAAGCTGTCCGTCTGCAACAGTCCATCCCAGCGTGGGGGTGTCCCTGAGGAAGGGAGGGTCCTGGGTCAGGCTGGACCACGCTGAACTTGTTTTTCTCTCTTCTACCCCTGCCCTGGGTTCCAGAGGAAAGAGACTTTCCATCCTGCCCGGGAGCAGGGCGGGAGCTTCCTGTGCCTGCCTCTCCCCAGCTTTGTTCACTGCGAGCTCCCTGGGCCCTTGTGGTAGACTCAGAGCACAGGGTACCCCTGGTTCACAGGTGAAGAAAGTGCAGCCAAGGGAGACCTGGGGCACTGTCCATCCGTGGTTGGACGCTGATGCCACCGTTCTTTGTCTTGCTCCCATTGCACATGTAGCAAAGGGACAAAGAAGACAGGGGGTGGTACAGGGCTGAGGAAGGACCAAGAGGAAACAGTGCTTTGTGTAAAGGTGAGCTGATGGCAGGAAACAGCACTGAACCTCTACGATAAGGGCACCAAAGGGCACCAGGCCTGAGGATACTTAGGGTGCTGACAGGGGGGGGAGAAAGTGAAGCTCTTTGCAGGTATTGAGCTGCAGAGGGACAGGCCCAAGGGCTCCCTTGAAGGTCACTTACTTGTCCACTGCTGGCTTCTAAAACCCCTGTCCTTGCAGGGAAGACCCCTGGCAGGACCCTAAGCCTGGGGTGGGTGTGGGCAGTAAATGTGAGATCATCTTTATCCTTGAAGGCTCTGCGCAGACGGAACCCAACCAGGCACTGACATCTGGTTATCCTGAATGCTACTCCGCTGCTGTCATACCTCAAACCCCTCCCGAATCCCCTCCTCCCTGGTCCTGACCCCAAGAGGCCAATGCGAAGACTGCCAGGCTCCATCCGAGACAAGTGCTGACATGAGGAATGCTTCCCAATGGCCTCGGGCATAAACCCAGGACTCCGAGGGCCGAGAGGCACTGAGGGCAGGCCCGGCCTGTGCGGGCCCTATGAGGGCCCAGCTCCCGGAAGGAGGCCTTCAGCACTGCCCCCAGCAGCTGGCTCTGCCCAGGGAGGCACCTGCCTTCTTGCTCCGTGGCCTCGGGGACAAGGATGTGGGATGATTACTTCTCACACTCCGCCTCCCAGCCCTGCTTGCTCCCCAGGGCAGGCAGAGTAGCTTTACTTACATCAGCAGGGAAGTGGAAATGGTAAGAGCATGTCTGGTTTTCCCTCAGCAGATTTTGGTTCCCACGTCTGCTATGAAGCAACGTTAGGTTCATTTCCGCTGTTTCCTCGGGACAACCTTCCAACCCACTGGGGAAATTTTCTTGACACCACTAAAGCTGTTTCGAATCCAGAGAACACACACCAACAAGCACAAAAGTGATGGTTTCATTTTTTTTAAAAAAAGCTGTAATAAGATGTCAAACTTTATTGTAAACCATTTTACAGTGTAAGTACATCGTCTTCCCTTTCAGTTCAAAAATGTGTTTCTGTGAATTGTACCACCACCGATTCAACACCCCCCTAGGCAGACAGTGGAAACAGACCGGGGTTTTTGCTCACGCACTGACTTCTAATAAACTTCACGAAAAGAGAAATCAAATTAAACCAACCCACCCACCCAGCATCTCAAGGTACCTACCACACTTGGACCAGAGGTCCCTCACCGAGCACAAAGCCCTTCAGGCTGCCAAGGTTTCCCAGGGTAGAACAGAGAGCTCTCCTCCCGATTGGAAGTGTGGGAAACTTCTAAAAGCCAGCCCTACACCTTACAAGGGGGCTGCTCCGGCGGATGGGAAGCTCCCAGCGTCACCTGTGCTGGCCTGGCTGCAGAGAGGCCAGCGAACTGCTGTCCATAGGGCAGAGGGGGCTGCAGTCCTGGGCACCTTTAGCCAGGGACACTGAACAGCAGCCTACAGGCCTACACTGCTGAGGGGAAGACACAGTGTGGATGTAAGCCTTGTTCTGTTTTCCCTTTAGAGGCGTGGCATGTCAACATTGCCAGGAAGGGGCACAAGTTAAAGCTTGAGGCAGGAGGCTGCCAGCATGCCCGAGGGCTTCATCTCGCAGGTCTTTGGGTTGAGTGGACCAAGAAGCCACTGCTACCCAGGACCCCACCAACACCCCTCCTTACCACTGTCCACATCCCACGGACAGCAAAAGGAAGTAAAAGCCACAGTCATCTCTTCCATTCAGCTATGACAGTTGTGCCTCTTCAGGTTACTTCCATTAGTTACAAGAAATTTGTTCGTGACCTTGACTTACAAGTTTCCACCATGAGTGGCTTGGCCAAGGTTCAGATTCTGACAAACAAGACGGACAGTGAACAATACCTTGTCGGCGTCTGATGGTTTCTCAAGCACAGTGACGCCTGCCCTGTGGCTGCGTGAAGAGCGCACCTCATAAGGCACCTTGGAGCAGGCGGTGCGGAATTCGCCCAGGGAGGGAGGACAGCTCGGGAGAAGCCCTGACAGGGCCCTGCGCCCACCCTCTCTGGGCAGTGTGCCACGAAAAAAACCCAGTGGCGCAGGACACACCCCCAGGGAATACAAACTCTGTGCTGTATGTGTGCACGTGCGTGGGTGCGCGAACTCAGGAGGAGGACCAGGCCGGACACGGGAGGCCACCTGCCCAGCCCCACAGGGCACAAGGCCCTCGATGGGCAGACAGTGTCCCTAGTTAGCCAGCTCCACAGCCGCAGCTCAGAGACTACAGCCCTTACTGACCGTCAGGACACAGGGGGAAACCAACACTCACTCACAACTTCTTTGTCCACTAAACCCACTTCCCAGCAGGCACTGGTATGAGCCTTGAGCTGAGCAGACCACCTGAGGTCCATATAACCCAGGTTCCCTATTTCACGGACTACGGCTCCCCGACCACATCTGCGGTTTGGAAACAGGGGCTCAAGACTGAAAATGAAGCTCCGATTCTGAGCTCTGGAAGGTTCAAGAAACAGCTGGGGGCACAGGTTGTTCAAATCAAAATGAAATCAGAGTGACAAGGAGTCAGCCAGGCCACAAGGGACTGGTCTTCCCAATGCCACTTCTCTAGTGGAGACACCCACTAACACAGCCAGAGGATGGGAGGGGGTGAAGGGCGTAAAATGTCAACACAAGAAAGGAGATGGACTCCAATCCACACGAGGCACCAGCCAGCCTCGCCTCTTCTCTCCAGCTGCAGATGCCCACGCGGCAGAGTCACCTCCCCCCACAGTACAGCGTCCAGCTCCTCTCAGCCCTCTGGCTTGTGGACTCCTAGAGAAGATGGACTGAGAAGGTCCCGGATGCGTGACTGGCAGAGGCCAGCCCAGTGTGCCTGGTTGAACAGCTTGGCTCAAGGACATAATTCAGACCCAATCTTCTCAAGCAAAGCACGTTGTTTTTACGTAGGTCTGGAAATAAGGTTCCAGATGGTGTGGCCTCCCCACCCATCTCCCTCACAGCCCGCACCCGGCAGTGTGGTATTCTGCGCCTCCGGCTGTGATGGCACCGGAAGCTCCACTGTGCCGTTTCCACAGCAGGGCTGGTGCCCAGTCAGCCACTCCCACAGCCACAGGGGCCCGTGCCCAGGCTGAGTAGTGGCCACTCCCCAAGGAGGGGACGCAGCTTAGAAGCACCTGTCCTGTCTGTGGAGGCAGCCACACCACGGCCCTGGGTACATGACAAACAGGATCATTTGGTCAGGCGGGTGTTCTCCAGACTCTTGTGCAAAATAAAAGTGGAGACGACAGACCCGGGCAGCGTGACCTGGAGCTGGGTCGGGAAGCGGGCTCTGAAGGCTGGAGGCAGGGGGCTGAGACGACACTTTAACCTGCAGATTTGGAGGCTCTGGTGACAGGCAGGGAATAAACAGAAGTGGCCTCATAGTCTCAATTTTTCCGGACAAAAAGACCTCTTAGACTCTTTTCTTTGTCCTGTTTAACTAAGACCTCTACCCAGCCAGGAGAAATGCCAAGGAGCCGCCGGGCCCTGGCGCGCACGTGACACTGGGTCCACGTTTGCCCCTTGGGCCTCCTGCTCAGGCCTGACCTTTACTGAACCACGGGGTTGCTGACTCCAGGTAAGGGCCCGTCGCCCTTCCTGCTGGGCTCACTGCCTCATCTTATCAGAGGTTACCTAACAACACCCCAAATAAAAAGCTCTCAGCTTTTTCCTCCCACCAGTTCACACCCCACGAAAGGCAAACAAACCCATTTCTTTGGGAATTAAAAAGTTTTTAAATACAATAGTATGAAAATATAACTTAAAAATATAAAAGTCAACAGCATATGGAAGACTTAAAAATCTATGTTTTGCCCATTAGTCCCATAGGAAATAAACACATACTCAAAAACCATTAACACTGTGACAGCTCATAAAACCGACTTTAGAAATCAACGAGTTATAAAAGCCACTCCGAGTAAGAAAGCGCTGTGGCTCCAGCTTCGTCAATGAGCGACTTTCAGCCCAAAACCTGTTTCGTCTTCGCCCCCGAAGCCTTCGGGGGAGGCTCTATGCACGATCTGTGAGTGTGTGTTTCTCCTCAGCGCCACCCAGACAGACACAGGACAGGGCTGCTGGGTCCCTCGCCACGCTGCCGGGGCGCAGACACACACAACGCCTTGCTTGCATATCTGGTCGGTGTTTGCAGTGCAACTGAGTGGAGACCTCTGACGGCCATGCCCCTCGGTGCCCGCTCTCCCTCCCTCTCTCAAGTCACAGTCATCTGGGAGTGGGCAGAGACAGCGAGAGCGTGGAGGTAGAAGAGGAGGGGCAGAGAGAGGAGGGAGGGACGACCCTGCAGAGCAACCATCATCCGCTGCTGGCAGCAGGCTGGGTCCCCAGGCCTGACCCCCAGCGCAGGAATGTGTCATACGGGCAGCCCGAAGCGGTGTTTCTTTTTCTTTGCCGGCTTCAGGGGGGTCAGTCGGCGGAGGTCCTCTTCCATGTCGGACTCCTCCATCTCGTCATCGGCGGAGATCAGGATCTGAGGCAGCAGAGAGGCAAGTCCCTGAGTCACCACCAGTGGTGCCATGTTCCTCTGCCCTCCCTGGACCCCAGCATGGCGGTGCCAGCCCTTCTGGGGGGCCTCGGTCTCATATTTAGAAGAGCGTGACAGGGAGCCGCCTTTTACAGAAAGACACGCTGGCCCCTCCAGATCCCATCCAGGGCTACTGAAACCAGCACCGAGTCCACACACCCTGCCCCCTGCTGGTGCTCCCCAGTTCTCTACCCAACCTCCAGCTGGGGCCAAACTCAGAGCAAACTCAGCAGGCACCTGCAACCCAAGGTCATCCTGGCAAAACAGCCTAATCTTGACAGAGGGAGGCCCAGGCCCTGGAAGCTGCCTCAAATTCAGCAAGTGCAAAGTGAAAAGCCCCTTTCAAGAGGAAAAGAACACACCTGTGGGGCACACACGATGCAGGAGTGCTCTGCCTTTGTGAGCCCCTGGAATGACTGGGCCCTGCAGTCAGGGCACCCGGGGCACCCACACTCATTTAACGCCCACCTTCCTGGCCCCTCAGACCTCTGCCCACCAGGGAAGCACTGGGACGGCCCCTGTCGGGATGGACAGTCCTGGCACACCCTGCGTGTGGGACTCCTTCTACTCCACGCTGGGGCAGTCCCACCACCTCTCCCTGGGCCACTCCCTTGCAGTGTTTCCTGCCTCTGGCCTCAGCCCCCATCCAACACTGCGGCTCCCCACCGCCTGCACAAGCACGCCCAGTCCCTGAGCCAGGATCACAGAGCACCTGGCCCACCCAGCTCAGAACTTGCCTCCAGCTTATTTTTCACTATTCTGTCCTACCGTCTGGAATACATGCTGCTATGGCCAAATTTTACATTATTACCCGAACCCCAAATCATATGACCACGATTGATCCGGAGCAGCTGCTTCTGCCTGTGATGCTGTCATTCACCTCATGTTCACTGAGCTCTTGTGACATGCCTGGTCCCAGGCCAGGTTCTAGGGCTTACTCTCTGTCCTACCACCTATGCAGCTTTCAAAACTCCCTCCAGGTGCCCCAGGAGAGAAACAGACGGCCCCAGAGTCCTCCCAGGGCTCCGCTGACGCCTCAGTCTCAAAACATAAAGTTATGACGAGCTGCTCAGGCGTCGCCTTCTCCTCATCCTCAAGCGTGAAGGCCTCTGGGGAGACATTCTCTCAGCTATTATGAAGGCCACCCACAGCCAACTGGAAGCTGAACGACGACACTCGGGGGCAGCAAAGAAGTGTGACGTGAGTGTTGCTGGCTGTCCAGGACACGCAGCCTGGCCTCATGCTCCTGTTTATGACCAGGAGTCTCCCTTAAGTCCAAACTTTTAAGTTGAGAAACTTGAAAATAAGAGGAGATGAGGGTTCCCCTGGGATATCTGGCCACCCCTACATTTCAGAAGTTTCCAGCTGCCTCAGCCAACACTCCCCTTGCTCGTTAGTGGTGGGCAGGGATCCAAACACCTTAATGCTTAAAGGTCAATGGTCAGGGCCATGAGTCCTTGCCAGCTTCCCTGGAACAAGGCAGCTCCTCCCTTTACCGACTTTCTGACTTTCCACAGGTTCAGGGGATGCAGCAGGAAGTCCCCCGCCCCCCAGCTGCTCCACCTCCCTGCCCTGGGGAAGGCCCATGGGAGAGCAGGGACGGGCCTAGGCTGGTTGGGAACTGTCGGCCTCGTCTCCCTGCCCCTGGCTGGTGTGGGACAGGAGAGCAGAGGCATCCTCAGGTCGGCGGCACGAGGGCCCGGCTCTACCTCAGACTCCGACTCCTCATGGGACGCGGCCCTCCGGTAGCGGACCTTGCTCCCATTCCTCGAGTCTTGGCTGGCTCCCCTTTCTTCCAGTTTAGCTTTCGTCCTCCCCTTTCTCATGAGGAAATTGTCCACTACCCAGAACATCAGCGCCTGTGGGGGGGAAAAGTGCAGTGACTCTGGGACAGGCCCCTGTGAAAGCGTGCAGAGTGGCCTCCGGGTCCCCATCCCTCCCGCCCCTTCCTGATCACAGCGCCTGAACTAGGGAAAGAAAAACCGTGCCCGGTGCCCCTGCCATCTCTCAGAAGCTTGAAAAGAGATTCCCAACCTCTATTTTCTTTGCTTTCTAATCAGAGAAAATCCTGCCCTATTTGCCCCGAGGACTTCATGCTGGTGACTGACAGGACAGCCTGCCTCAGTCCTCGCCGCAGCCACTGGTGCACGGGGCCTGGAACCGAGGTGTCCAGGCTCCAGATCCCGCTCCTGCCCGGGCAGGTCAGCCAGCACACACTGCCACATCTGTCAAACCCAGGGTCCTTCATGGCTTCCTCTCTCATTTCTTAAGTTCTAGCCAGTGTGCTGGTGAGTTTCTCCTGGAACTCTGTGGTCAACAATGGATGACAGGGTGAAACCTAACGATCCTGATCTAGAAGCTGCTGCCACACAAGGGTGGGACTCCCCGCAGAAGGCCACTGGCAGGGAAGGCAAGACACGCTGCCAAAGGTGCCGGAGCAGGCGTCTGCCTGGCGAGGAACCAGCCCTGCCACTTCTGGGTCTGGGGTTGGGGTGGGGAGGTGGCAAATGTTCACACAGAGGGACCTGAGAGCTGTAAGGTGTTTTTTCTGTCAGACTCAGAACTCTGAACAGGAACCAGAAGGCAGGGAGCAAACTGGGGTTAAAAATGCAACATGGCACTGACGTTGACAAAGAAGGGGACGATCAGCATGACGATGGCCAGTTTCAGGTCTGGGTTTTCAATAGGATTCAGTAGGGCCACCTGTAAGGAAGCAGACACAGTGAGGTGGGGGAAGGCCCTAGAGGAAGTACTTGGAAGGAGGGGGGCGGGAATCGCCTGTGGGGCCAAGAGGGGGACTTAGCTTAGACACCCACCCCAGCACCTCGCACCCGGGGCTGCAGAGTCCCCAGATCCACTGTGAGGAGGGACCCCCTTGGAGACCACTTGGAACAGGTCGTGCTTCAGTGGCTTTCCCTGTGGTACAGGCTTGGGGAGTGAAGTCATTACAGATTCTGGCAATGAGGAGTCAAACCACTTTCTAACAGAAATTCTGCGCCCCAACCACCTCCTGAAAGACAACAGCTCTAAAAAGCCTTGGTTTATTTTCTTAAAAAATAAAACTCAGCCACAAATTAAACCAAAGGATGGCCACGCTACTTGTTTCCAAGGCCACTCTGGCTGGTGTCATGTGGGCACGTGGAGGGGGTGGGCAAGAGAAGCTTATCTGCACAGTGCCAGGGGCAGGGTGCGGGCCTGAGGGGCCTGGGGAACCGCCTGTGACCAGCTGCTGCCTGTGGCACCTAAAGGCTGGGCTACAGCACTGGCCTGGGGAGGTGTGTGAGGACGACATTTGCACGTGTAAAGAGCACTGGCCTGGCATTTACAGTTGCAAGGCAAGAGGACGAGTATCACATGGGACTGAATCCAACAGACTGGATTCATCTATTCCCCTGGCTTCATCTGGAGCGGACGTCTGTGTCATTGAAGTGGACGGTGTAAAAAACTGACTAGTGACTACTCTGGACAGGTAGCCAATAGCTGCCACGTCAGACCAACTCCACTTCGTATACGTGGAGTTCAAAGACAAAACAAAGAAATGACGACGTTGGTTTTCCAATAGGGTTGAGGTCGGGGGAGGGGCAAGGGGAGACGCTATCTTGGCATCTCAAGGAGCTGCCAAAGGGCAGACCAGAGGCAAACCTTCTTCCACTGAAGTATGAGAAGGACGATGAAGACGACAGATTTTTCAAAGACCATGATCACGATGTAAAGAGCGCACTGCCCGGCCCAGGCGCCGCACTGCACAGGGTCTCCTGCAGGGAGAGGGCGCCCAGTCACGCAGGGCCTGGCACAGGCCCCGCCCCACAGCCCTGGCTCTACAGCTGCTGTGTGAGCCCCCAAAGTACCAAGAATCAGCTCAGCCCGGGCAGACTAATGTGGGTGTTTTAGACAAAATCAGAGAATTCCTAATTTGGAGATACCAGAGTGGCTTCTCTTTCACGAGATTCTAAGATATAATGAAAAAGCACTAAAGTTAGTAAGTGCCTATTGCTGGCGCTCAGAAGAGCTGGTGCTTTTTGTCCGCTGGCAGCAGAAGCTGTGTTGAGCAAGACTGCTATTATTACCCACTGTTGATTTTTCCATTGACTGTGGTGCTGTCCACCCTCCCCCACCCGGGAGCGGCTGATGTTTTTGAATTATGAAGGCAGCAAACAACCTCCTCGTTCATGCTCCCCCTCCACTCCTCCGCCTTCCTGCTGCCTCGGCCCTAAAAGCAGAAATCTGACTCTGGAGGAATTCAGATTCTGTCTGGGGTAGAGCCCCCCAAAACACCCTGGACTGCAAACAAGGAAGAAAAGTCCTCAAGGCAAGGAGTGATGGGCTGTGCCTTGGGGTTGACAAAGGTCTACCTGTGATCCTATCAGTCACTATGCTTGAGAAGTGGAGGCACCCACCAGTCCACGCTGGGGGACACCAGGCCCTGAAGTGCCTCCAGAATGTTTCAAAAGGGACTTGATGAAGCATGGAGGACCAGCCCCTCCACGGAAACATCTACATCCTCAGTGACAGGAAGAACCCCTGGATGGTGCCTCTGGGGGGCAACACACATCTCCCCAGTGGTAGACCCAGGGGAGAGCAGGGGGGAGGGAGGAGGTTGCTGGGGCTGTCTGACCACAGCTGGCCGGAAGAGGGGGTGGACAGTAACATTCAGGGCAGGCAAAGGCCTCAAGCCAGGCTGGGAAAAGAATGTGGCCCAGAGAGACATCTCCGGCTTCTCATCTGATGCTATGGCCAGTCCCGTCCAGGCACCAGTGCCAGCGGCCCCCAGCCCTGCCAGAGCCTGCTACTGCACCCAGTAGAAGCACCAGGAATGCCTTCAGGCAGCGGTAATGGACACAGCACCAGGCCATTCCCTTTTCTGGAAAACCTGGGGAGAAGTGTGCAGAAAGCACACAGGGAGGCATCACTGCTTCTTCTGAGGTCATCCTATTTTCACTTCTGGGATGACACACATTTGAGCCAAAAAGTCACTTCAGAAGCACAATCTCTCCTAGCTAGATTTTCAGTGGCATTTTGTAACTCTTTCAGTAAACTACCTGACCTTACTGAGAAAAGTTCTCAAAAACAACAGAACAAAACGTTTGTTAAAAACTGCTAAGTACGGTTGGCGACAGACAGAGAGCACTGGCAGGGAGTACTTAGGAATCGGGACGAGGTGTTTAAAAGTCAACAGACCAGCGCAGCACTTATTTAACATCAGAAGGAACCTGTCTGCTCTCCATTCTAAGTGACTGCCAAACGAGGAAGTGTTTCCCCACTCCTGCCTCCTGCTGCTCACACTGCTGAGTTTCAGAGTGCAGCTCAGCTGCAGCTGCCTCTTTCTTTATTTAGATGCTTTAATAAGGAAGTTAAGAGAAAAAAACATGGTGAAAAAGGAAAAAAATCGAGTGTCACCCCCTCTCGCACATCACTTCCTCCTGTGCGTCCAGACCACGTGTCAGGACAGTTGGAACGAACACGCAGGGGCTGGTTTTTCTCATTTGTTTCACGGGAGAGTCTTGTGTTCCCCGCGGTCTCATGTTTTAAGGACAAACAAGCCGGGTATTCTTGCTGTGTCTGCTTTTTACCACACGGGACACCCTCGGGTGCATAGGAGCTTTGTTTTGTTGAGAATTATTTCCTCAGGATAAGTCACAAGAATAGGAGCCAAAGGGAGGGAGCGTGTCTGTAACCAGCAAGGCTTCCGAGGCCGTGTTAGGACAGGGACAGGCAGCAGACCACCGGTGCCTGCCGGACACAGCCCTGCTTCCAGGGCTTCTGCTTGGGGACGAGCAGCCTGTCATCACGCAGCAGACACCACGTATCACCTGGACCCTGTCTCACCCCTCAGGGCTGTGTGGCATTCCCCAAGTCCCATGTTCTGGTTAGCAAGTCCACCTTCTCTTCTAGGGACCATGGAAACCTAGCAAACACTCCCCTCTCCTTCGTTTACCTGAGAAGAGAGCTGTGGGGCCCACATGGAATGATTGCCTCAAGCAACTGAGATGGTTAACAGTTGTGGCAGGTAGCGCAGTGGCCCCAGAGAGAACGCCACACATTAGTCCCCAGGACCTGTGGACATGCCAGGCAACACAGCAGCGGGGAATGAAGGCCGCCGGCTCTGAGACAGGGGAGTCTCCTGGAGCACCCAAGGAGGGCCCAAGGTCACCGCAAGGCAACTTCAGGTAGAAGGAAGCGGTGCAAGGCCAGGGCGATGCAGTGGGAGAGGGACTCAGCCTGCCATTGTTGGCTCTGGAGCTGGAGGAAGGGACCGCCAGCCAAGGAACGCAGGTGGGCTTAGAAGCCGGCAAAAGCAAGAGATGGCTTCTGCCCTCAGAGACTCCAGAAGGAACCAGCCTGCTGACACCCGATGTCAGTCCGTGGGACCCGCGCTGGACCTCTGGGTTACAGAGCTGTAACTAATTGGTAGTGTTTTAAGCCACTAATTTTGCGATAATTTGTTATAGCAGCAACAGAAACAAAAGAAATTGGTAGAAATAAAAATCAGGTAACTGAGGACACACATTATCCTTCCTCGACCCAGGGTGGGAGAACTCGGAATAGTCCCTGATAAAGGGCAGCTTCATCGAGAGGCACCCTGTCTCAGGTCGCCAACAGCAGAGGCAGATGGCCCAAGGGCAGGGGCCAAGGCAGGCCCCACAGCTAAGAGGAAGGTGGCATGGAAATAAAAGAGTCAAACAGCCACTGCCTTCTGCCTTTCAATCTACTCTTGGGGATGCAGAGAAAACACACCGGGAGCAGATGGTTCCCCAACGCTTGGTGTATTTGGACCAGACCTAATCTCCACTCCCAGGTCACCGAGTGGCACGCAACTGGCCGTGGGGTGGACTTCCCTCGGCACTGGTCAGCTATAGGTGAGTTGAAAGCCCTGCCTTCCAAAAGGGATCCTCACAGCAAAGAAGCAGTTATGAGCACTGTTTCTGGAGGTGATGGGAGGACCAGGAACCCAGCGTGGCAGCCACGAGCAACCTCCACCACCCCCTCAGCCGGCGCTGGCTGTGCACCGGCTGAGCGAGCTTCCTGCGTCATCCAGCCACTCTGGGTGCCTATCCTACAAATGAGGATGAGGCCACTTTGGTCCATGTGCGCTGTGGTCCGTTTCCGTCCTCTGAGCTGAGGACTCAATGACTTGGAGCTCCTCAGAAGCCTCCCTGGAGCCACAGGAGCACATGCTGTGTGTCAAACACTATCTTAAGTCAGTGACTCACCAGGCATCAAGTGACGAGGCTAAGAAAAGCCCTCCCTGAGCTCATCTCCCCTCAGTGGAGACAGACAACTACTAAAATTTCTAGAAATACCTCAGGCACTCACTGCTGGCTCCACGAATTGGCTCCCCTTTACCAATGTCAGTCCCTGCTGAGTGTCCCACCACGGAGGAGTGAGCAGCCCTTGGGCCTAGGATGGGAGGGCAGGGAGCCAGAATTCCACCTGCTTTCCTTCCCCCTGGACACGTGTGCACCTTTCATGGCGGAGGTTCCACTCACGCTGCTCCCACTGAGAGTGGAGCCCCATCCTCCAGACAGCAGGGCCAGCTGTGACAGCGGGAGAGAGCTGCTATCCCCCTAAACCCTGCGGCCTGAATCACCAGGCAAAGGCAAGACCCGGAGAAGGCACCTCTCACCAGCAGCCCTGCCGAGGCTACATCTGGCTGTTTTTCTGGGAGTACAGAGTAAAAGGAGCTGCATTTGTGCTCAGAATCAGCACGCAGGCAGCTTCCTACCCAAGCTGTATCCCACGGGGTCTGACCAGAGGTGCAGGGTCAAAGCTGGGCCAGCATCCATTAGTTGTTTAAGTTCTCTCTCTGTGAGTGAGGCTGGAACTGATGCCCTTGGTGACTACACATGTCAGATGCTGGCTGGGGGACCAGCCCACAGTTAGGAGGTAGCAAGGCAACTTGGTCCCCGGGGGATGGATCCTCCAGTCCTGACTTTTCAAGCCCCAGTCATAAAATGGCCCGAACACAGGACAAGCACAGACATGCAGTACGGAGAGGGGCAGCTCCCCACCGAGCGCCTCCCAGACCAAGAGCCATCCCCACCTCTCTAAGGAAGTGGGCAGCCTGGTAGTGAGGTGGCCTTAGGACCCTGCAGGTGGGACCACCAGTGCCCTCTGGGGGAAGGGATGACGCTGTTCCCCTCCCTGCATCTAGGTATCTCCCGCTACCGAGGCAGGAGCCAAAGCAGTAAGGCCAGCACCCACAGGCCTTGGACGTGGGGCACTTTGACAAGCAGGAGGATGGTGCTCAGGCCCCAGAACAAGCTCCTTCACTACAGAAGAGACACCCACCAGCTCCCGAACCTTCTCCGAATCCACGGGCCTGGAGGGCTGAATGGAGCGAGGAGCAGAGCTCCCTCCAGGAACCCCCCTCCACGCCCCACCCAGTGTCCATGGTACATTACCATATTCGCCAAAACGCAGGGACTCCCACTGCTGCCACTCCACCAGGACGCTGATGGCACGCACACCCACGTAGATGAGCAGCATGCCCACGGTGGCATCCAGGAGGAAGTTGATGAGGTACCTGTGAGGAAAGGGCACAGTGGCATGATCAGGGAGCACCACCAGGGAGCAAGAGCCCCTGTGTGCTTACCAGGGCCAAGGTCTGGGCTGATGACCCAGCACTTTGGCCCTGTTCAGGGTGGGGGGAGGGGCGGGGCAGAGAGCCTGTGATGTGCCTGTGCAAAAGGCTGCAGTGCTCACCTCTGTGGGCCCCAGTGAGGCATCCCACTGCGGTGTGTGGACACTCTTCAGGGGCTGGACAACTTAGGACGGGGTGGAGGAGACAGAGAAAGAAACCTGAAAGACCACAAGTGTTCCTGCCAAATGCAGACGAGACCCAAGACAGAGCACCCGGAAGCAGCCACGGAAGTCAGCAGGAAAACAGAACTGATGGAAAGATTTGCTCAATGGCAGTTCACACCCTGCCAGTCCAGCCCACCCAAGGCCCCGAGTCGGTTTGCTGCACCTCAGCAGCTCAGGGAGTGGCTCTGGGTTTCTCAGACCAAAGAGGGCAGGGCCGCGTGGCCCTCACCCATCCCTGGGCTTCCCAGCCTGGCGGGGAGACAAGGGCAAGTCGGTATTTCGGAAGAGGGAGCCTTCCTTCCCATGGGAAAGGCAAGATCGTGGAGGAAGGCGGGAGGAGAGGCAGAAACGCATGCCCGCTGTGACCGTGTGTCCTTGTAAGGTCTGCTTCCACCTGTCTGACACACACCTCTTTCCTCACCAAGGGAAGGGCTCTTGCCCACTGGCCCCGCTTTGAGGGCCCTGTACCAAGATCTCACTGGGTCCCACTGACCACAGGCCCCAGGTCTCCAGACAGCAGGAGACAAGCAGTCACTAGGTCAGGCTCTAGCTCTCAGATGGCTCAGAAACTCCCCAGAGTAGCTCCAGACACCACAGACCACCTGTGGTGCTTTCCAGGTGCTGAGGCTTGAGGCATGTTATGCAGAGTCAGCCCCCACCCCAAGGCCTGGGCTTTGCTGACCTGCATAGCCCTGTGATACCAGAGGGTGCACACTCTGCTCTGTGGGGTCTGGGCTCTGGAGTGGCGAGAGAACCAAAGGGAGGGACGGCATTTACTCCCGCCTGCCCTTCCTCTTTAAAATCACAAGGGGTCACTCTCAGACCAGAGATGGAAGGAATAGCACCTGCTTTCAGAAAATTTCTCCGTGTTCACAGCTGAGCTCTGGCCCCAGGCTATGCTGCTCTCAGATACTTACCTCTCATTGGTTTCAAGTGGCTCTCACATTAGAGAGCCATCCTAACACACATACAGGCATACCTCAATTTATTGCGCTTTACAGATGTTGCTTTTTTTTTTTTACAAATTGAAGGCAAGATCTTCCACTAGCAAGATTACCACTCATTTTATTGCGATGCTTTGTTGCGGTGGTCTGGAACGGAACCTGCAATATCTCAGGTACGCCAATACATGTGTTAGTTCATTCATTCCCCCACCAAATATTTATCTGAGCCTACAGTGTGCCAGGCCTTGGGATAAAGAGAGAATGTTCTGTACTCTGAACCCAACACAGGTCAGATGCCATAGCAGGCAGCTCAGTATCACATGGGCCCAGGAGCCAGACTGGCTTTGTTCAAATCCCAGCTCTATCACTCGTTAGCTGTGAGCTATATAATTTCTCTGTGCCTCAGTTCCCCAACTACAAATGAGGATAATCTGCATATCAGTACTGCAGGATCAAACGAGTCAATAAATGTAGACAGTACCTGCCACACAGTAAGCAAGCACTACACAACTGTGTTCTTAGAATCACAGACCCTCAGAGTCTCTAAACCCTGGATGTCAAAAAGCTCAGCCCGCACCCAAAGCACCGCTCCCAGCACAGGGGACCCCTGATGCCACAGGAAGCAGCTCATCCCCCTCTGTTTGTTAAGTTTCTCCTCTTCTAGGTCTGCAGACTCCCAAGGTGCCCCCGGCCCAACCCACCCCTTACTCCGCCTGTGAACAGTGAGAGAACAAGCAGTGGTGGGGCAGGAACAGATCCCAGCGGGGCATCTGTCCTTCCCCAAGGCAGAGGACCTCTCACAGCCCAGGGTCAGGCCTGCTCTACCTGCCCGCCCCTCCCCTCGCCCAGCAGCTCCTGAACCTACTGCTGGAGCTCTCATGTCTTCCCAAAGTCTTAATGACGGTATCCTCCCACTGAACTATTAACATCTGCATTGGTAAGTGCCCCTACTGTTTTCAATGGCACTGTACTCATCATCTGATGAAACCTTCACAGCGATCCTGAGGACCTGGCAGGACATACAGGGCAGAGGAGGAAACTGAGGCTCAAAGAAGCTAAGCCACCTTCCCACAGTCTGGCCTCTCAGTCACCACCCCGAGGTTCATCTCGAAACTTTTCTTCTCCAGGCCCAGGGCTCAAGATGTGTCAACGGCTCCTTCTCCATCCTGGCTGTGACTCAGTGTGTCAATGTCCTGCTTAAAGCCATATCACTCACATCTCTCTTTCTTTAGATATTATTTACTTATTTTTAGAGAGAAGGGAAGGGAGGGAGAGACAGTGACAAACACTGATGTGTGAGAGAAACATCCATAGGTTGCCTCTTGTATGTCCCCAACCAGGGACCTGGCCCATAGCCTAGGTATACACCCTGACCGGGAATCGAACTAGTGACCTTTTGGCTTGTGGGATGACACCCAATCCACTGAGCCACACCAGCCAGGGCCGTAACATCTGTGGATGCAGGAAGCTTGATGTAGCCAAGGCTACACCAGGAACTAGGCTTTCTCATCAGAGCACCTCTAGGGTGCAGAGCTGGCTCTCAGACTCTCTCAGCCAGTGACATCAAAATGATTCACCACAAGATGACATGAGCTTGCTGCTGGGCTCGAGGACTGGAAGGACAAGGTGCTTTCCTAGCCATCTCCCCTGTGAGACCATCACCCTGCCGGTCCCTGCTTTAGGGCTGGGCCCAAACATCCAAACAGATCCCAATCTGTCCAGGTCTTAAGGGGAGAGCCTGGGGAAGGAGACCTCACAACTTCTTACCTAAGTCTGGACCTAGACTAAATCTCAAAACTGTACACTGTCACCAAAAAGAGAAGCTTAAAAGAATCTTGCTGTCCAAGTGATCTTAAATACATAATAGACCTCTTGGCAAGGGACTCGCCAGCCCTCTGCCCCACTCTCCTACAGAGCCAGGGCAGGGCTGGAGGCATTCCAGGCAGAGGGAAGTGGACAAAGGCACAGGGGCAGGAGACAGCGGGCAGGGCTGAGAGCTACCAGGAGTAGCCCACCATGGCTGAAGTGCCATGCCTGAGCCAGGAAGGTGGAAGATGGGGTCAGGGTAAGGCAGGGGAACCTCCTCTTCCACTCCATCTGCTGAGCTGGGCACCATTTGGGGGCTGTCAAGCAGTGGGGACCGAATATCATGGCCCAGCTGGGGTTTCAGGCGGGCTGCTCTGGGGGCTGTGTGGAAGGCAAACTGCACTGACAGGGTAGAACCCATCCCAGTCTTCGGGTCAAGAGGTCAACGATGGTCAATAATAACTTTGACCCTGAGTGGCTGACACCACAGAGAAGCCCCATGTGTCCTGTTCCAGCAGAGACAGACACTCCTTCAGGGCATTGTATTGCCCAGCCGTCGGCTGCTTTGAAGCTGGAGACATAAGGGCACTAGCAAACCAAGAAACAGAACTCTGATTGGTTGGCAGAAAGCCAGCGAGCACACAGGGCAACTGTCACCAGGTGTCTGAGCTCAGAGGCAGCACACACAGGATGGTCTCTCAGAGGAGCACAGAGGACAAAGGCAAGCCACCCCATCCCCGAGCTGGAGGAACAGGACCAGCCGCAGACAGCCAGGCTAGCCTATGTCTTCAACCACGGGGCAGGTGGTATTTGTGCTCAGACATGAACCACTTACAGGGAACAAGGGTCCTCTTCAGTGAGATCTGCTAGGTACACATTTGCAAAGTGGATGAACAGCATTCCTATGGCTTGTTTGGAAGTATCTAAAAACCTGTACAAAATAGAATCAGCACTTGTGAGCACACCGACAGGGTGGTAATATCCAATTTGGGGGAAATGTTAAATTTGAAGTAGAAAAAAGCCACTGGGAGACCCTAACCTCCACGTGCCAGTCACGTCTCCCTCGGGCATCAGTACTACCACATTTTGCCGTGTATAATGTGCACACGCGTTTTTGACCCAAACTTTCAGGAAAAAAATCTTTCATTTTAATTTTTTAATTCAATTTTTATTTATGTTTAGGTATTTGTTTTTTATAAGGTAATTTTAACATTTTTTTGAACATACTATGGTACAAGAAATTTTATGTAACAAATAATTACAAAACACATGAACAGACACAAGGTATTTCAGGCACTACCCATGTATAATGTGCATCCTTATTTTTCCCTCAAACATTTGGGCAAAAAAGTACACATTATACATGGCAAAATGCAGGTAATTCAGGCGTGGCGTTTCAGCTACCTTTCAAAACCTCCAATAACACTGCATGAAAGTCCCTAAAAGACCACCAATTAATAACATACAGCATGGGCAAAAGCGGGTTTACAGTTGTTCATATGGAGCATAATACAATAGTGAATAATATCACAAGAATAAACACTGTTTTGCCTATGCACAACTGTAAACCTACTTTTGCCACACCCTATGGTGTTTAAACACACATTTAAAATGTCTCACTTGTTCATTTCTTTGTTGCTCCAAAATGAAATGCTTGACCCCAGCTTTGTGATGGAGTCCGAGGTGCCCCTACTTGACACTCAGAGCTGAGCGAAGTGATGTGCAGAACTAACAAGACCTGCACAGATCCAGGGCGGCAGAGGAGGCCGAGCCACTGTCAGCTGCGGCCCTTTAACTTGGGCTGGATCGGGGTGGCGACCTTTGCTGTCAAGGGTCAGAGAGGGAATGTTTCAGGCTTGGTGGACCGCCGTTCTCTGCAGCAATCACTCAACTCTGCCTCTGCACCTAAAGCGGCCACAGCTGCCGCCCTCCCGCACACTGGATCGATGCAAACGCAGTGAGCCAGGCCAAGCCCTGGGCTAGATGACGAGAGTTTCAAAAAGGAAAACAACAAGGGTGCTAGTGTTTGGGACACCCTGTGTCACCTCCTCCACCTGTGCCCATCCACATCACAGGAACACGGTGGTAAGGTGGGGCCTTCAGTTTCTCCTTGGCCCCGAACACCTGGAGACAACCTGTGGTTTGCGGCTGAGGGACCTCTGGATGGTGGCCATCTCTCTCGGGTCCCAGGCTGAGCACCCAGAGTTGGCCACTGAAGGGGGTGCTGAAGGGGCCCCACAGGCAGGGGACACGAGCCGTGGGGTCTCAGGACTGGAACAGACCTTAGAGATAATGCAGATCATCCCTGTGCCGAGGCTTGAAAATCGGTTGCTAGAATCACAGCAAAGTGGGAGTTGCCAAAGGGCGACTGGTGTAAAACACAGCCTGTCCCAGCTCGACGCCCTCCCTAGGGTACCCCCGCCCAAGCTCGAAACCAGACTTGCGAGAAACCGATTGGGGGAAAGTAAAAAGAGAATTATGAACATCTAGAAATAATACATTAAAGATCAAGTAAGCAGGCACTTAATGTTTTATAAAGAGGCCTTTATCACATGGGGTATCAGAAGTTTTCTCTGAGTAGCAGGGAAAACAGCTACTCTGTTAGGCAGGTGCCAGCTAAGGCAGCCCAGGCGAGACGGCTCCCTGAGACCATTGTGCTGCTGGTCTCCTTGCAGGTGGCTGACTGACTGTGGAGATTTGTGTGCAGAAACAATGTCTGAAGCTTTACCACCATGTGTAGGAAGGGAAACCTCTCACATCGGGGTCAACCTAGGACCAAAAAAGACTAGTTTGGGGGAGAGGAGCATTTACATGGTGCCTTTGAGTACTCTCCAAATTCAGATGATTTTTCGCTTATGCATACAGACTGTAGACTCCCAGGCATTAACACAATCTAATGGAGCCGTAACTAAAGGAGCCTGTAGCACAGGCTGACGTCCCTGTGCTATCTTCCACCTTCTAAAATCGAACACCAGGGTGATGACAGAACAAAGGTAGGGCTCACCGTTTATCTGAGACATAGAAATTCTTCCATATAATACACAGTCATTAACATTCTAGGAATGAGTCAATATTAAATGCCTACCATATCTTCCACGGACGTCTTTCATGCTTTGGTTCTCGGAAGCGTTTGACTGAAAGGAAAGACAGATGTTGAGTAGCTTTCCACAGTGATAACAAGGCAAAATGCACAAAACAAGCTGGGTTTACAATGCCAAGTTAGGGTGCTTGCTCTTTTACCATGTGACAAGGCACAGTAACACAGGAAGGCCACAGCGGCCCTCTGTCACTGCCAACCAGTGCAGACTCTTCAGAGCTGGGCACTGAGGGAGAGTGACTCCTCACAGCGCGTGGGAAACTACACTGTCTTCTCTCTGTGACCAGGCTCTCTCGGACAGGGACTGCAAACCACAAGGTGGGATGCAGCTACTTCTAGCTTCAGGATATGCTCTGCCCAACAACTAACCCACCCACCCACTCGAAGGTTCCCTGGGTGCTGCTCCCAGCCCGGCCCTGAAGAGACGCAGACAAAGGCCGTTGTTTGGCAGGGCAGGTACGTAACCTCACGTGAGGCAAGTGCTAGAGAAGAGGGGAGTCTGAGGCAGACTGAAGGCTCGAGGGAAGGATGCCCAGCCTGCCTGCCGGGAAGAAGGGTGCTGGTCAGGAAAGGCGTCACTGATGAGGTGACGGTCTGGTGGGCTGGGTGGGAGTTTAGATGGGTCGGGGAGGGGAGAGAGCTGCAGTCTGGCAGAGCCCACACCAAGAGCTCAAAGGCACAGGGACACAATGTGGCAGAGTGTGTCCAGCATAATTTGACTTGGCTTTGATACAGCAGGGAACAAGGGAGACAAACTGAGCAGGGGCTACATGAGCGAGGGTGTTGGATGCCAGGGGAAGGAGTGTGGGCTGAATCCTGAAGGGAAAAAAAGACGGGAAAGGTGCTAAGCAAAGTCAAAGACATGGTGTGAACTGTGTTTCAGAAAAGCGGCTCTGAACTGGGTTCCTGGGGGTGAAGAGGACTGAGGAAGGACGCCGGCTGCGTCACAGCGCCAGGCAGTGCAACTCCCAGCGGCAGAACGGCCAGCAGGCTGGGTGCTCATTCAGCAACAGCCTGACCGACCTCGGAGGCAAAGGGCTCCCCAGACTGACACCTTCACCTTGGGCCTGCAGACACACCCGTTAGAACGGAGGGAAACTGTTTCCACAAAGATTCTGTCTACTCGAACAAACATGGGAGGTGTGCACATGTGATGTTTTCCCACACCAGAGTACTGAGGGAGCAGCAGACAGGGATGCAAGCCCAGGGAGGGTGCCACGCTCCCCCAGAGGCAGGCAAGAGTAAACTCTGGCAGAGTCCCGAGCTGCCAAAGCGTGTGCAGGAAGAGGAGCAGGGAGACAGGGAAAAACGGTGCCCACATGAACAGATCCTGCCTCTCGAAGTGAACACAGGCAGTCCGCATTCTGCAAAGCGGGACTGTCTGCACACAGAAATGAAGTCAGTCCGCTGTTTAGAGAGACGTTTTGATGGAGACCAAAAAGCAAGTGGAAGTGTGAGATGGTGCCATTCTGTTGACACATCACACATGCAAAGCATCAAACGCGCTGAAGAATCTGGAACTGAGGCCAAGAGGTTCTGCTCACACAGATGGCTCTCCAAGCAGGAGGCCTCCCTCCCACCAGCACCCAAGTCTCTCCGAGCGGCTGGGGTCCCAGGAAGGAGATGTGGAGGACGCTGGGCCAGGATAAAACCATTTGGAGGAAAAGCCCTCAGTCAGGGCTGGAGCCCTGTCATCCCTTTGTTGTTCTGCCTCAGGGGAATCTGTCCCATCAGTACAAAAGACATCAAAACAGGCCCCCAGGAGAAGGCCCCCCCCCCCCCGCCCTTAGGAGATACACGCTGAAGTATCAGAATGGCCGCAATTTACTGTCCAATGGTGTAGGAGAAAACCATATAAGCTATGATCATATATAACACATACAAATGGTGTAATTGTAACACATTTTCACGCTGTTACTTACATTAATGTGACAGACACTATGAAGAGAAGCAAACGCGGTGTTACGGGACAGACCACATCTCCCCTCCCAAGTCGTATGTTGAAGTCCGAGCCCCCAGGACCTCAGAATGCGACTGTATTTGGAGACAGCGCCTTAAAAGATGTAATTAAGGTAAAATGCGGTCATGTAGGTCCCCTTAACAAGAGGAGATGAGGACACTCACAGAGACTGAGGGGTAACCAGGTGAGCACACAGTGAGAAGGCGGCCATCTGCAGAGGCCTTAGCAGGAACCAAACCTGCCGACACCTTGACCTGGGACTTCCAGCCTCAAGACCTGGGAGGAAGTAAGTTTGTTGTTCAAGCCATTCTTTTTGTGGTGCTTTCTTACGGTGGCTTTAGCAAACTAACAACTGTGGCAACAGTAATTGGTGAACCTAGATGAAGAATACTTGGGTACTCCTTAAATGATTAGACTATTCTATAGGTCTAATACTTTTTGCAATGAAACCTTGGGAGGAAAACATTCTAGAAGAATGCACTAGTGCGACCACTCAGAGGTCATCTGGCAATATCTATCAAAATTCTACGTGCCCAGGCCCCTCTAACTTGCAATGCACTGCCAGGTGTGTGGTCCACAGGTGTTATTGCAACTTGTGCCAAGATGTACAGGGAATTTCACTGTAATACTGTCACAACAAAAAGCCCAGAAAAAACCAACGGCCGTCAACACACCGGTACAACGCAACATGAGGCAGTTCCTAAAAACAAGGCAGAGCTGTGGGATTAATAAGGGAAGACTTCCAAGTTACATTAACTACAGTGCAACATGCCTGCCATGATTCTGTTCACACCCGTGTTAAAGGACGTATGTTTATGCCAGTCCCACGCATGCTCTTCTTCCCCTGGAAGGATCCGTGAGCATCAGTAAGGGCTACCTTTGATGAAAGGAATTATCAATTGGGGCAGTAGACTTTTTATGCCATTGTGAATGGTTTAAAATATTCTTCCATGTTCACATTGCTTTTATTTCAAAAATTCAAAAATGAAAGACAAACCCATGTCGGACACTTGTGCTAACACAGCAGAGTCAGACACGGGAGAGAAGCAGGGCGACCCCCAGCCGGGCTCTGGACAAGGCAGGGGAAGGAGAGGGGTGTGCCGCTCCTGCACGGGGAGCAGCCTCACGCAGCAGTGCCAGAGCTGGGATTCAGGCTGGATTCGGATGCTGCTCAAGAGCAGAAATGTGGCTCCTGCCATCTACCACCCCCTTCCCCTAGAATATGTCAGGGTCTAAAAATCTTTTTTTTAATTAAATGAAGAAGAAACATTAAAAGAGCTCCTCCACATCCAATGTGGTAGGAGAAGAAATGACAGAAAGATTCACTTGTCTGTCCAGTCATGTTTTTTTGAAGGGCCTGAGGTCTGACAGGCCTGTTTGGCTGGAGATGAAATGCACAAACTGCTCACCTTCCTCACATTCTGCTGAGGCAGTGGGAGGGAAGATGGAGTGTGTCAGACTGTGACAAGCGACCCGAAGGCAGGAGAGAGGAGGGCTGGGAAGTGGGGTTCGCCACTGTAGATGAGGAGGTCCCAAAGGGGAACAAAGACCTGGAGAGGAGAAGGGGTGTGTGGGACCAGAGGTCGGCTCTCCATGCTGTGTGGTCCAGGGCGAGGGCTCCACCTTTGCCTGTTGCGACCTGGGAGAGGCCGCAGGAAGGCGGTGGCCCATAGCCACCTAGGCTCACCACAGCTGCTGTGCTGAGAGTAGCCTGAAGGGGTCATGGTGGACACAGTGAGGCCAGTTAGAGACCGCCAAACTAACCCAGGGCGAATCAGCAGGAGGCTGGGCTGGACGGGGCAGGAGAGGGTGATGAGAGGTCGGACCCCAGTTGTGTCTCAAACACGGCACTGACAGGGTTTACTGACAGAATGGCTGTGGGTGTCAGAGAGAGAGAGCAGCCAGGAACAGCTACTCCAGAGGGGAGAATACACACTGTCCCCCTGCGTTTCTTTTGTTTTGGTGGTGGTGGTGGCACTAGGGCGGGGTCAAATTGGGGAGACACAGACTTCTCTGCTGCCCGAGTCCCTCCTGGCAGGGGAGCTGGGTCACAAAGGAAAAGGCTCACAGCGTGGCTCAGGCACAGTCCTAGACAGCTGATCTTCTGGATTGATGGTGCTTCTACAGGATAGACAGAACTCAGACGGCGCGAGGCCAAACCAAGCGCAATGCATCTCTCCAACATTTATTTCTACAACGTGTCCCCCCAGGTGGGGGGCTGGTGGAGGAAGCAGCAGGCACACCACAAGTGCAGGTCACAGGGACACCAGAGGGGAATCTGAGGCTGATGGAGCAGTGCCTGAAAGGGCCCCTGGTGGGAAAGGAGGCGGGAGAGTGGGGGGATAAAGAGTGGGGACAGGAAAGGGGTCTGTGGGGTGGCATGCAGCACCCAGCTCATTTCACTCCTTAACGACGCCGTGCACCATCGCCTGCACGTGGAGCAGGCTGCTACGCAGGCTCTCTGACTCTATGCACACGTGTCCTGAAGACAGGCATGGGGTCCTGTCTCTGCTACTACCTAGCTATATGTTAAAAAAGAGGGGCTGGAGGTGTGCAGCCGTGACCTACCAGACTGGCTGGCATCAGGGTTGAATGGGAGAAGACAAATGAAGAGGCGAGCACAGAGCCTGTGCTCAGGAGCGCACACCACACCCTGTCCCTGCCCTGGACCCTGTTTTCCCGCTCCTCTCTGTGTCCACTCTACCCCGTCCAGGGCTGAGATGCCCCATCCTGGTCTCTGGTCTCTAAGAAGCTGATGACCTTGGGTCTGCCAGCTCAACCTGATTCTCCACCCCTTCCTGTCATACTTGCAGGCAGCT
Organism: Macrotus californicus; assembly: GCA_007922815.1. Lineage (NCBI taxonomy): Eukaryota > Metazoa > Chordata > Mammalia > Chiroptera > Phyllostomidae > Macrotus > Macrotus californicus. The sequence goes on from VMDR010000824.1 coordinate 98,591, forward strand.
GAGAGGGGACTGGAATGCGGATATAATGAGTGCGGAGCAAGGTTCAGAATGGGATGTAGGCTGAGAAGCCCCCACCCCCCCACCTAGCTGGGGGGCTGGGAAAAGCAGCAGCAAAATGATGGAGAATTATTTTGCCTATCAATAATAGCAGGCAGGCTTCATCGTAATGCTGAGTAGTCTGCCTAGGCCAGGGAGATGGGCGGGACTTTGACCCGTGATGTAGCTGTGAGGCAGCTCCCCCAGTTACAGGGTCTGCATGAGCTTGGAGACAGTGTGCTCCACGCCACGGGGCCACGCCTGCCCAGACGAACTATGGCAGCCCAGAAAGGCGGAAAATGCGGGAGTGCTGGCAGGTGTAGCCGATTGCGGGAGGAGTCGGAGACGGGGTTAGGAGGACCCAGGCTGGGGTTTAAACAAGAAGGCGGGCCGCCATGTGTGGCAGGGCCTTGTGGGGCCACACAGGTAAAAAGGGGGTGAAAGGACTCTCGCCAGCCGGCCATGAGGAGGTACCACATGGTTCTGGATTAAGAAATGGAGATCTCGGCGACACAGCTGATGGTGCTGGGAACCGCAGGAGGCCTGCCCAGCCAAGCACGGGTCACTGGGAGGAGCCGGGAGAAGTGAGCAGTGGACTTCTGCTTTTCCTCCTTCTGGAAGGCAGTGCTTCTGACTGGCACACTCTGAGACTGGCCCGACTGGCCAAAGGGGTTGGGGGGCAGGACTGCATGTGTCTGTGGGCATTCAAAGGGAGTGGGACTCAATGCAAATTTCCACCATTATTCCAAAGCTGTGCAACTTTTAATTAAATAATTCCTTTCCTTTTTACCAAACTCTGGCATTGAGAGCCACAGTTTTTATTGGCAGTGAGGAAAAAAACAACCAGAACAAAAGACCCACAGGGGTTTCTGTTTTCCTAGGAAGGTCCTAGGATCCCAGCCCTGCTCTCCTCCTGCGCACCCCCCCGCCACCCGCCTCTGAGTGAGTATATGAAGTGTATAAAACTCAGAGCGTACATTCTTTTGTTTAGTGTTTGCATGGCATACATATTTTTTCAATCCCTTTCCCTTTAACTTTACATTGAAGGTAGCTCTATAGTAAGCAGCATACAGGTTAGTTTTTACCTCCAAAATCTGATTGACAATTGTAGTGGGTTGAATGGTGGTCCCCAAAAAGATATGTCCGAATCCTGACCCACAACACCTGTGAATGTGACCTTATTTGGAAAAGTCTTTGCAGATATAGTTAAGATGAAGACCTTGAGAAGAGATCATCCTGGATTAACCAGGTGAGCCCCAAACCTAAATACAAATATCCTATGAGACAGAGAGGAGAGAAGACGTGGGGGAAAGGAGGGGTCCTTGTGAGGACAGGAACACTGGGCCCCTACAGCCACAAGCTGGGGAACTCCTGAAGTGCACAGACAGAGAGAGGAAACTCCCCCCTGAGCTGCTGGAGGGAGTGTGGCCCTGCCCACACCTTGATTCTGGCTCTTGGGCTTCCAGAACTGAGAAAGAGTCCGTTTCTGTTATATTAAGCCAAGATACAGTTCTCTGTTATGGCATCCCTAGTAAACTAAGAAGGCATATTTTTCTTTTTCTTAAAAAAAATTAAAGGAGCATAAAAACATACTCAGTAAGAAGTCTCCCTTTCGTCTGAAATCCCAGTCCCTGTTTCCCTTCTCGGGACCAGCCACTGTGACTGCGATCTCGTGCCCCCTCCCAAACACAGGGGAGGCGAGCACAAGGGCGGAGGGATGCTCCCTGAAGGAGTGTTAGATGGTCGCACGGCTCACACAGGCAGACCCCTGCTGCTCTCACTGAAACCCCCCGGAGTTTAACCTACTGCACCCGTGGCTCTGTCTCTTTTTTCAGAGGCTACGTGGCATCCCACGGCATGGCTGTGCCACCTCTGAGTCACTCTATAAGCACTGCTGCAGTGACTGTCCTTACTATGTGCCACCTCTGCCTGTGTGTGTAGTCCCAGTGGTGGGCTTGCTGCATCAGCTGTCACAGCTGATTCTGCCACATGGCTCTCCTCAGAAGCTGTAGCAGTTCCCCACATCCTTGCCAGCATGCAGTATTGGTGAGCCTTCTTGCCCGGGCAATTTGATCCTTGGGAAGGCTGTCTCAGCATGGCTGCAGCGAGCACCGACCAGGTCACTCGGGTGCCAGGGCACCTGCAGGGCCCGTGCCACCCACCAGCTCAGGTGGGGTTGGCAAGGCTCCACCAGCCCCCCTCTTTGGCATACATCCTTGGCCCCTCCTGCTCTGGCCCTCAGCTCACACCCTTCCCTGAGGGTACCAGGGCACAGTGCTCACTTTTCTAGAAGTTTCATGCTATCAGTGCCATACAACAGGACGGCAGTTACGGATTATCTAGTTCTGCCCGTCTGTTTCACACCAGCAGCCGTACTACTACCGGCACCTGTGACGCTGTCGCTCGGTTTTTGCACACCTCTCTGGGTCAGCACCTAGAGGCAGGGACCAGGCCCCTCCTTCACAGTCCTCACAGCCTCGCCTGGCTGGTGCTCCCCACGAACTGACCGCATGGTGGGGGAGAGCTGGGATTTTACTCGGGGTGTTTCCTTTTACGTCACAAGGAAGAAGACATTACAAAAAGTGATGTTCAAAGTCAAATCACAGGAGTTGGAAGGGAAATAATGTCCACATAGCACCTGCAGTCTTATTTAGAAACTGAGTCATAAAAAGCACAACTCTTTTGAAGTTAAACCACACAATTGAGGAGAGTAGTCTGGTCGGTAGGGGGCGCAGCCTGAGAGAAGCAAAATTACGAGGAATGAAAACGATTGAAGAAGCTCCTATCGGGAAGAGAAAGAAAGGCTTGCGGCTGAATAGAGACAGGGTAAACTGGGACTCTGCAGACTTAGTTACCAGGTGGTGGCAGTCCCTTGAGCCCCTCCTTTCTGATGGCATTTCCCAAACCAGCACAATTCGATTAGGGCGGAAAAATCACCCCCTGAGGATAAAGTACAGGAAGAGGCTCATGAACCCAGCAGGGCTCCTGGCGGAGAGCCCCTTTGTCATGAAAATCCACCAAGGCAATTAAATTACAATGTAAACTGTGTGAAATGTTTGTATTCTTAGTCTGAAGTGTAATCTTAAAGCAGGAAGCGGTTTACAGACACACAGTAGGCACTTCAGCTCTCAACACTTCCAAGAGTGATAGGACAGCCTTTGCTAGTGTGGCGCAGTGGGCCGGAGCGCTGTCCCACACTCGGAAAGGTTGTGGCTTGATTCCAGGTCATGGCAGGTACATTCCAGGTACCCAGGAAGTGGGTTCAGTCCCCAGTTGGGGCGCATACGGGAGGCAACCAGTCGATGTTTCTTCCTCACATCGATGTTTCTCCCCCCACTCTAGGATCAATAAACATTTTTTTTTAATTAAAAAATGTGACACAACAGATGTGGCACCTCATGGGCTATGGGAAGTCAGAGTCAGAAGCTCTTTCCTGGGACCAGGAACCTCAGGAACAGGAGCAGCTTCCTCACCTTTCAGGGTCCGGTTGCTGGAGACCATGAGCTCAGGCCAGAAGTCTGTGTGCTTTCTTATTTGTCCCTGGAGAAAATACTCTCCTGCCAATAACCTGGAGCTAGGAACCACCACCCCCTCCCCCAGTCTTGGAGCCTTGTGCCTGGTGACAGGCTGCTGACCTGGACCACACCCCTGCTGGCCTCGCTTCTCAAGCTGTACCACAGGCAGGTGCCGCATGCAGCACAGGCTTCCCACAGAGGGTGACAAACTACTCACTGGGCCCACGGCAAGCGGGCACCTCCCCAGCTCAACAGCAAACCTGACTGCAAAGCAGCTGCCAGTGGTGCCAGCTGGGCAGCGGCAAATAAACCAGGCAGCTCAGACTCTGAGTCAGGGCAGAAGGGTCCTTGAGGATCCAGCCCACTTAGTGGGAAGGGTGGCAAACTGGTGAGGGAGGGAGTGACTTGTTCAGAATCACCGGTGAAGCTGTGACGAAACCGAGTCACCTGGGGCAGGCCTCTTTCTACTAGGCACAGGCTTGACCAGTGACCTTAAACCATGCCGTGCTGGTTTTGTGAGCCCAGGACCTCAATCCCAAAGGGCAGAAACTGTCCTGGGGGTTGAGCAAATCCACCCTGACTGCCAGAACCAGCAAGCAAGGAAAAAGCCAGAAATGTTTCTGCATTTTCCCTAAGTATAAATGATCGTCCCTACAGCCAAGCCCCATCCCTAACCTCCTTAGAAGCCCCAGAGGTACCCAGTTTCCGTAAGGCAGAGAAAAAGTCCCAGGAGATACTGAGGTAGCCTGCTGGCTGCCTCCCCTGCACCCACCCTCCAAACTCCTCCTTACTGAGGGAATTCTCTTAGGTAGCCTGCAGGCTGCATTCCCAGAGCTCCCCCCCACCCCCCCAGCTGGGTGTGGCCACACGACTAAGTTCTGGTTTATCAGAGTTTTAACCTCAGGTTGGGCCACTTTTCAAGGAGACATTAAGAGCCAGGTGACTCTTATGGCAAGAAACTAATGGCAGCCAAGTTGGAGATCATCTGAAATAGAGTTCCCGCTTTATCAAAAATTGTATTATTTAAGTAAGTCACCTCACTCTTTGTGTCTAAGTGTCCTTGGCTGTCTACCTCATCAGGTCAACGTGGGTGTGGCCGCCATCACCGTCACCACTGGCACTTATTACAGGGGCTTTACACCATCACTTCTAATCTTTGCGAGACAGCCCTGAAAGGTGTCATCCTCACTTCTAGATAAGGTCAGAGGCTTTCCAAGAGGCCACAAACAGCACAACCCAGACCTGCACCTACATATGTCCCATCACAAAGCCCGCCTGCCCCTCTGCCACCTTGAGAAGCCTGCTACAGCAATGGTTCTTGTGGGCCACGAGGGGAAAGGGCCCATCCCTTCCACCTCAGCAGCCCTGGCGACTCGTCTTCTCTCAAAGCCCTGCACACTGGGGCTGGGAAGCACTGGGCACGCAGGCCTTCCTTAAACGTCCACCCCACTTCCCCTTCCTCTGGAAACACAACACACACTTTTTCTCTCTTAAAAATGTTTTTTTTCTTTTTAAAGAAATTGCATATATTGGTGTGACATTGGTTAATGAAATTATATAAATTTCAGGGGTACGATTCAACAATATAATACATCATCTGTATATTGTATTGTGTGTTCAACAGGGTTCATACTTTTTAAGTTGGCAGGTCCCCTGGCCTGGCCTCTCCCATTTTAGTGCTGTCCCCACATTGTCCCTTTGGCTTCGAACACCCCACATTTCTTTCTCTTGCATAACTCTTAGGCATCCTTCCAGTTTTAGTTCAGACAATTCTAAGACTTAACTCCTTTGCAACTGAGCTAAGCATCCCTCCTGCCCCTGGGCTCCCTGAAGTCTCCTATATTATCTCAGGATTAACACTTCAAATGCAATACTTGGGATTGTCTGTCTCTCCCACCAGGTGATTAGTTACAGAGGCTGACAGGAAGGAAGCAGACACTTATTTAGTAACTTGAACAAACAGCCGGACATGCTAGAAGAACACACAAATCAAGGGAAGCAACAGCTTAGTGCTTCCAGTGTGAGCTCTAGGTTCAAAACCTCACTTCAGCACTTACTGTGGGACCACGGAAAGTTGCTTAACCTCTCTGAGCTGCGATCTGCCCCTCTATAAAATGGAAGAAAGTATAGGATCCACATCATAGGAGCATTAATAAAACAATATATTCAGAGTGCTTAAAACTGTGCTTGGTACTAGACAGGACTGTATGCATTTTACAGGCAGCAGCAGTGGTACTACGGCTGGAGGAAGAGAAAACCCTCAGGCACACGGCCCAGCTGTGGGCAGCAACAGACCACTCATCCAATCATCATTTGTGGTCCAGAACTTCCCTGGAGCCCTTCTTTTTCCTTTTCATTATAAGCCATTATACATCTGGAAACAAGAGAAAGAGGAAAGTTGTCTAAAACGTCACCATCTGAATATAACCAAGATCATCGGTTGTTCTAGCATTGTAGTTCTGGCTGTCCATCTCCTCCTGGCCTGCACTTACAGGTGGGACCAGAGCAAAGCTGTGTCCACCTGTGCTCTCTGCTCCTAGTCTGTCAGCCTCCATCTGTACTGAGGTCAGGATTCAGTTCAGGCAGCCCCTCCATGCCATACCATGGAGCTCTGATTAACCACGTAACCACTGGTGCATGAGCGGGAGGTGCTTGGGGAGACTCTGCTCCTCTGCAGCACTCTCCTTGTGCTGCTCCGCCTTCCTCCCGCTGCAGGCTTCCCGGCCTTCGTGCCGGCCCTCCCTTGGACCTGTCCACTCAGGACATTGTGCTGCAGACCTGGATCTCTCTCAAACCCCAAACCACCTTCCAAACCTGCCTGCCTGCATCCTGCTCCCTTCCACTGTTACACGGGTGAGTACTTACTTGAACAACTATCACTCAGAATAGTGACCCATGGTAGCTTCACACACTCAAAATCAAGACATTTTAATGATGGAGTTTTGGCACCAGAAAAGGTCGAAGGAAAAGCTCTCTTTGAAGAGGGACCTTTTTAACAAACCCTCAAAAATCACACCCATGGGTGACCTCCACCACCTTTTCCATCACATGACTCACATTGATCCTGGGCAGAGAGAAGCTGAGTCAGTTGGGTCCAGAGAGAATCCAGGCTGTATTTGCTCAATACAGTCAGCAAGCATTTTATGTGAGCAGAACGACTACAAACGTGACGGGAAGTGCAGAACTGCAGGCCTGAGCCCAAGTACCTGTGAACTGCACAGCCTGTGAATTTCACACTCGCACCTCGAGCCCCACCTCTTAGCCTGTTCCTGGGGCAGGGAGGCCACAGGCACAAGCTTCAAAAGTCACCTTCAAAAGTCAGCTTCAAAAGACTCGCCCACCAAATGTCCCATTCAGAGTTACACCATGTTTTACTGAATATGTAACAACATTATTGTTCCTTTGTCCATCTGTCTGTCCATCCATCCATCCATCCCCCATACAGCTGTTGGTGGAGATATTAAAAGTACAAATAAGCCCTGGCTGGTGTGGCTCAGTGGACTGAGCGCCGGCCTACAAACCAAAGGGTTGCTGGTTCAGTTCCCCATCAGGGCACATGCCTGGGTTGCAGGCCAGGTTGCCAGCAGGGGACACATGAGAAGCAATCACACATTGAGTTTCTCTCCCTCGCTTCTCCCTCCCCTCCCCTCTTTCTAAAAAATAAAATAAAATAAAATCTGAAAAGAAAAACCAAATAAAATTACCCTTTACTCCACTTGAAATTCTAATACATAAATTTGCCAAAAGTCAAATTTTATACTTGAGATCTGTGCATTTTACTTTATGTAAGTGGTACCTCCATAAAAAATTTAAAAACAACAAAATAAACACAAACCCCTCCCAGGCCTTTCCAAAGCAGTTAGAATAAAATGCAGACTCCTTCTCATGGCCAAGACACCACATGACTTAGGTCTGTGCCTGCTTCTCTGACCTCAACCCCTCTGGCTCCTGTTGCACTTTCTGTCTGGAACACTCTCCTCCCAGCTCTCCAGGTGGTGGCGCCTCCTTTCCATTCTTGTTTCAGCTCCCGGGTCACTTCCCCGGAAGCCTCCACCCAAAGTGCGCACAGCCTGCCTTTCCCTGTTTTCTTTTCTTCACAGCTCTAGCACTCTCTCATCTCAGAAACTCTTATGTGCTTTCTTGACTACGGTCTTTTTTCTCCCCCCTGGAAAGTGAGCTCTGTAAGACCAAGTGTTGGGAACCACCCTGCCTGGCTTCAGAAGCTGTAACCCCCCTGGCTAAGGCTGAGTAAAAAGACCTTGAGACCATAAGCCACTAAGGAGACAAAGCTTATCTTCCTGCCAGGGGCGCCACCTCTGCCCCTTTTACTTCACCCTGCTTGGCCCTGGGCGGATGACTGGTTAGCCAAAGACGGGCAAGATTCCTCAAAGGAGGGACGACCTAAGACAGGCATGGTTGCGAAGGGGTCCTCAGGGAAGGACTTGGGGGGTACAGGAAAAGGGGGTGATGGACCCTCACCCCTCGGCTTTGACCTAGCCTGAGTCCTCATTCTGTCTGCAAGAAGTCTCCTAATCTCTTGGCTGCTTTACTTCCCCCACCTGACTTAAGCCTGAAACAATGTCGGAGGGCAGTGCAGCCCTGGGCAGGAATGGGCAGTTCCCTGGGGAGATCAGGCCTAAGAAAGAATGCATAAAATCCTGTGAAACCTGCTTTGCTAACAATGTCCTCAATTTTCTGATAAGGGTCCAACCGTGAAATGATTGTGTCTCCCAAAGTCTTATAGCCCTTTAGCTAACTGACCCTGACTCAGAATAAGCCCTCATAGTTCTTTGTATGCTATCTATTGTTTGATCCTTACTGCCTGACAATGACTGATGAGCTTTACCTGTATTCCTGTGCAAACTGAACCCAATAAAAGCCCACTGAGGAATAGGCTCAGGTCCCTTCTCCTTTGAAAGATGGCCACCTTTTCTCCCCAAGCAGATCATGTCTTGGTAGACTTATTCTCATGTGTGGCAGATGGGGGTTGGGGGGGGGGCTCTGTGGGCAAAGCCCCCGCACAACCAAGAACTTCTGTTCTGTTTACTCCCATATTCCTAGTGCCTAGAGAGTACCTGGCTCTTAATAGGTAGCTAAACAATATTTGTTGACCAAAGGAATTCATTCAGTCACTTAAAATGTATTTATTGAATACTGCCCAGATATTTATTTTTAATTCAATATGTTCCATGAATTTGCATAATGGATTCTCCGAGGAGCTCAGTTTGCAAGCCATTATTCCTGCAACAGGATTAAAATCGCTTAGCTCTCTCTGGTTTTGGACCATTATCTGCCAGAAGACAGCTACCCAAAACCCTCTCCCCCTTAGCTAACCACAAGGCAGGGTGAACTGGCCCATCCAAGTCTCCCCACCTCACCATATCTGGCCAGAGATGCAAGAACCAGACAATCTGGGTTTGTAGTCCAAGAGCTCAAGAACATGTTTTGGTAAAGACTTGAATATTTTGGGGCCAGATGGAGCCAAGGTTCTAAGTTAGCCAACTTTAATCCTCCTGTGTGGATGTTCTGCCACAGGCTGAGAGAGAAACAAGAAAGAAAAGCTAAATTGTCTAGCAAATAAATATGCTTAGCTCCCTGAACACGGGGCCTCCTCAGAACCACAGCATTCCAGGGGAGCAGGTCTCGGAGCCATCTGCTACCAATGGTGTCAGGGTGGGTGAGGGGCACTGTCACTGTGCCTGCTCCATGGGGATGTCTAATGGGAAGAAGTACAAATAGCTGACAAACACATAAGACATGCAACCTCAGTAATGCCCACTTAAAATGCAAATTAATAATTATTCTTGCCCAGATTAGCAAATGTTTGGTGAGGATATTAGGAAACGGGCACCCTTAAAATGCTGGTGGAAAAGTAAGTGGTACAACCCTGGGGAAACTGGCAAAGTGAGTTTGTGACCCTAGTCACTATAGCCACCAGGTAAATGGGAGCATTAAACTGGTGTCGGGGTGGTCACAGTGAACAGAGCCTTCTGAGACCCAGGGATGTGGGAGGAAGAGATGTTACAGATGCTTCAGGGTGGACGGTGGGACAAATGAAGCCTCCAGGATGCAGAGTTCAGCTTAAGAACCAGAAGGAGCTAGAGACCTGTAAGAATTCCTAATGAGGGCTTAATTGTTGGGGTAAATGCTTCCTGAATACTGATGGAGGCCCCAAGTATGAATGGGCTGTCCTGGGAGGACCCTACCCTGCGAGCCAGTGTCCCTGGGCAATTGGGGACACTCTAGGTCCATGGAACTCAGAGATATGCTGCATCTGCTCCTGTTCTGCATCGCCACTGCACTGCTAATCCATATTCCCTGGCCAAGAAAATTTAGGAATTTCATATAATCTCAGAGTGCACATGCATCACCAAGCCCTTACTATATGAAACGTTAAAGGAACTTTTCTAAGAAATAGAAATCAAAAACTATGAACAGTAAAATGACAACAAACTCACAACTATCAGAGTGGGCAAAGATGTGTGTGTGCAGTTCTTTTTTTTCCCTATTAATGTACAGATGACTTGAAAAGTTGCAGCAGGTATTTTGGCAATATTATGATTTTAAATGTTTATACACTGTGACCCCAAAACTCTACCTCTAGGATTTTCTTCTAAATGCCCAGAGTCTGTGTAAAAGAATGCATTGCTGCACTGTATATAACAGTGGAAGATTTCAAAACCACCTAATTGTCCATCAGGGGGAAAAGGTTAAATATAAATTATTATGTAATAGAATTCAACTGTTAAAAACTGAAGTAGAGCTGATACACCTGCCACAGGTGAATTTTATGATATGAAATTATACCTGAATAAAGTTATTTAAAAAGTGAGGTAGACTTCCGCCCAAGATGAAGGTGTAGGTAGATATACTTTGCCTCCTCGCACAACTATAAGGACAGCAACAAATTCAAAAACAAAACAATAACCAGAACTGCCAGAAAATTGAACTGTATGGAAGTCCAACAACCAAGGAGTTAAAAAATAAATATTCATCCAGACTGGTAAGAGGGGTGGAGACAGGCAGCTGGGGTGGAGAAGACCTGTGGCAAGGTGGCGGCTAGAAAATTGGGGCTGCTGAGGTGGCGGCTGGCCCCACATCTGCGTGCGGATAAACTGGGAGGAACAACTAGGGAGCCAGACAGATCACGCAACCCAGGGTTCCAGTGCGGGGAAATAAAAGCCTCAAAACCTCTGACTGAAAAAACCTGTGGAGGTTGTGGTGGTGAGAGAAACTCCCAGCCTCACAGGAGAGTTCCTTGGAGAGACCTACAGGGTCCTAGAATGTACACAAACCCACCCACTTGGGAATCAGCACCAAAAGGGCCCAATTTGATTGTGGGTAGCAGAGGAAGTGAGTGAAAGCCAACCAATAGTGGAGCAAGTGGCACTGCTCCCTCTCGGACCCCTCTCCCCCCCCACAGCACCACAACACATCCATGTGGGTTGCCCCACCCTGGTGCATATCTAAGGCTCCACCCCTTACTACATAAACAGGTGCACCGAGACAGAAAATAATGGCCCAAATGAAAGAACAGATCAAAGCTCCAGAAATTATACAACTAAGTGATGGACAGATAGCCAACCTATCAGATGCAGAGTTCAAAACACTGGTGGTAATCAGGATGTTCACAGAAATGATTTGAGTATGGTTGCAAAATTAAGGAAAAAGTGAAGGCTATGAAAAGTGAAATAAAGGAAAATGTACAGGGAACAAAGAGTGAAGGGAAGTAAACTGGGACTCAAATCAATGCTTTGGACCAGAAGAAAGAAATAAATATTCAACTGGAACAGAATGAAAAAACAAGAATTCAAAAAAAAATGAGGAGAGGCTTAGGATCCTCTGGGACAACTTTAAATGCTTCAACCTCTGAATCATAGGGATGCCGGAAGGAGAAAAGGAAGAGCAAGAATTTGAAAACTTATTTGAAAACAAAATGAAGGAAAACTTCCCTAATTTGGCAAAGGAAATAGACTTTCAGGGAGTCCAGGAAGCTCAGAGAGTCCCAAAAAAGGTGGACCCAAGGAAGCACACATCAAGGCACATCATAATTACATTACCCAAAATTGAAGATAAGGAGAGAATCAAAATCAGCAAGAGGAAAGGAGACAGTTACCTACAAAGGAGTTCCCACAAGATTATCAGTTGATTTATTAAAAGAAATCTTGCAGGCAAGAAGGACCTGGAAAGAAGTATTCGAAGTCATGAAAGGCAAGGACCTATATCCAAGATTACTCTATCCAGCAAAGCTATAATTTAGAATGGAAGGGAAGACAAAGTGCTTCCAAGATAAGGTTAAGTTAAAGGAGTTCACCATCACCAAGCCCTTACTATATGAAATGTTAAAGGAACTTTTCTAAGAAATAGAAGATCAAAAACTATGAACAGTAAAATGACAACGAACTCACAACTATCAACAACTGAACCTAAAAAAACAAAAACAAAAACAAACTAAGCAAACAGCTAGAAGAGGAACAGAATCACAGAAATGGAGATCATACGGAGGGTTATCAGTGGGGAGGGGGAGGGGGAAGAATGAGGGAAAAGTACAGGGAATAAGAAGCATAAATGGTAGGTACAAAATAGACAGGGAGAGGTTAAGAATAGTATAGGAAATGGAGAAGCCAAAGAACTTGTATGTCTGACCCATGGACATGAACTAAGGGGGGGGAATGCTGGTGGGAGGAGGGGTGCAAGGAAGAGGGGGATAAAGGGGGGAAATGGGACAACTGTAATAGCATAATCAATAAAATATATTAAAATTTTTTTAAAAGTGAGGCAAATCTATCTATATTGATATGGAAAAATGCCCATGTTAAATGGGAAAAAAAGCAAGTCACCCAAACAGTAATGTGTCATGTGAACCTATGTTTTAAAATGATATATACATACAGAAATTTGTAGAAAAATAACAAACTATTAACCGCAGTTACTTCTCTAGAGAATGGACTTATAGGGAACTTTCACTAATTTATGCTATGTATTTCCATGTATTAGTTGTTTACAAAGAGCACATATTTGTAGTAACAAAAAAGGTCTAAAAAAGAGAAGAAAAGCTTCTGATGCTAAAAACAATAATTAAAAAATAACAAAATTATAAGTTTTCACAGTAGGTAATTAACACAGAATCTCCTTCCACGAGGAAAGACTCCAGTGGGCAGAACTCATCGGAGGCATCACTGGAGCTCACTCGGCCCACCTCAACCGGGGCTCGGGTCCTCGTGCTGCTCCTTACTGTCTCCGGTGGACAAACTGTCCCACCATGCTCTGTCAGCCGGGCCAGGGACTCCCCTCACACACACTTCATGCTCACAGGCATAGTTAGAATAAAATGTTTATTGTGTATGTTTGTATTTGGTAGAATTCCCCAGTTTCCTTGCCTTTAAAAAATCAACCAAACACTAATCAATCCTGGCCTTTGACTGTAAGAAGTCCTGCCCTTCACTGCAACTCCATGGCTAGTCAAACAGAAAAAGGCACAGCCCCAGAGTCCACACATCTCACAGATGCCATTTACAGCCCCCGCCCAGCCCCACCACAGAAGATGATCCTCAGCTCAGAAACGGTGCAAACACCTGTCTGGCACACTGCCTCCTATGGTCAGAGGAGGCCTCCACTAGCCCCAGGCACAGCGATGGGGTGCATTTTCATCCTTGTAACCCAAGGCTCTGAACTGATTCCAGCTGCTTAGAGGGATCCACACTCAGCAGAAAACAGAACATACAATGAGCACAGGGACAGCTCTTGTTTTCATACCTTGAACCTGGACAGAAAGGGTGAAGGTCCAGCTATATTACATCCTATTACCAAGAGTTTAACACAAGCCAAAGGAGTGAACGCAAAACTGCCAACTCACTTAACTGGGTCATTCACTCCAAGATTTTCACGGGGAGAAAACTCCAATGTACTGTGTTTCAGTCATAAAGATGATTCTCATTTGCCCTCTGACCTTCTGCAGGTCATACAGTTCAAGTGCCATTCGCTGGCAACAGTAAAGGGGACACCAGCCACCCACATTCCTCATCCAGCAACCCTTGTGAGCATTTTGGCAATTAGTGCAAGCGAAACTGGCTAAGGACAGGTTCACACCCAACAGGGTCCCCAGCCTAAACCCTCTTCACCTCCTCTACTACCTAGATGGAATGTTCAAGATCTATTTAACTGAGTTCCTAGGATTTCTAAGAAAGCTTCATCAGATAAGGCATCATCATCACCAGAAATACTGAGGGCTCCAGGTCCCCAAATTCACTCAACCAACCCAATTATCAGATGAAGAAAGTGATGATTAGTGCAGTTAAGGAACCTGCCAAGGTCCCACAGGCAGCAAGTGGCAGTCAGGGCCAGAACCCAGGCCACTGCTGACCCTCATTCCCCACTGAAAACAAGGCCCAGCATTGGGATGGACTGAACTTGGCCTCTTGGTACAAAATGTAAAGCTTATGAAATGTAAGCCTCTATGTGCAATCCAGACAGCATCATCAAAAGTCAAGAATAGCCTCCAGAACAGAATTAGCTCAGAAAACACAAATACACACAGATGAAAAAAACAATTCAAGAACTTTATTCTACACTGAAGATAGCTAGTGGTGTTTAATTCTACAATCCATGCATCGTCCAAAATTTCAAGGCTTGTGATACCAAGTCAATTCAAGTCTCAATGCAGGTTAAAAGTGAGAATGTTTGGCCATTGAAGTTCATCAGGACAGGGAAGAGGCCACAGTGGCTAAGGCTATGACAGGTCTTCTCTGACAAGCCCTGCCTGTGGCTGCTCCTGCCATCACTCAGCCTCCTTCAGAACAGTTCAGGCTCTTGGGCAACCCTGCCCCTACCAGGCCAAGCAGCTGGAGTGAGGAAAGCTACTGTTTCCCAAGAGAGCGCAATATCCCTCCACTATCACCACACCCCTCACCACCTCCCACTGGCCCCAGGCTCTGCTCTTGGGCTGTCATGGCCAAGCGGTACAGTCGGTTAGGAAAGTCGGTTCACAGGAGGGAGGAGTTCCCTTTCTCACGCCACAGTCCAGAACACACTCCCTGGACAAAGCAATGAGCATCAGTGAATGTGTTGAGGGGAAAGGGGAAGAGGCAAAGAAGCAGTAGCTGGACTGGGTAGTGATGAGGAAAGAACAGAGGCTTGGGAGGCAGGACACACACCCTAGTCCTGGTTCAGTCTGCGACCTGCTGGGGAGACTCAGGCAGGCCCTTCAATCCCTCCAGTTCCAGCAGTACGTGGAGTCTTGGATTAAGTTACCCATATTTTTCCAATCCTAATAACAGATGATACGGTGTCAACTGTCCTACCTCCCCAGGATCACTTGCTGCAGTGAGTCACATTTACTCAGCACCTAACATGCTCCAGGAAGTACCTTGTTTTGTTTAACCCTCATAATAACCCACTAAGGCCTCCCCCATTCTGAGGATAAGAAACAATCTCAGAGGAATAAAGTCACCTGAGATGAAGTCACACAGCACTAGAAAAATGTGGCATGGTGGTCACACGAGAGGCCAGGGCTCAGATTTAGGCAGTTTATGCCAGAGTCCATGCACTTGACCACCAGGCTATCCTGCGACTGTTCCCTGGTCCTGGAACCCTCCACTCCGGTGTAGCCTCTCTGTTCCCTGGTCTGGGAGGCCTTCCTTTGGATGACAAACACTCATCTGCCAGGTTGTCCTGAGAGCCTCCCTAAATGCTCTTGGGTACTGAAAGCACCGGACAGAGAGGTCTCCACTGTTTTGCCGAGGGCACACACACCTATAACCAAGAGAAACTGGCTTGTTTCAAAGCTATGTGAAGAGGTCAAGGAAAAGCTGGGGTTCCAAGGACTAAGTAGTCCCTAGGACTTCAGAAGGCCTCGTCTGACCTTCTCAACAGACAAGAGCCAACGTGGCACTGCAGCTTCAGAGGGAGCGGGTGGGGCTGCAAGCAGGTGCAAGGCTGGTGTTCACAGTGCCTCGGGTCGACCGAGCAGAAGCCTTGCTTTGGGGATGCGTGGGGGCTTCACCTTCCTTTCATTGATGCAGGTGAATTAATAAGCACCCTCAGCAGGAAGTTAACAGAAGACCAGCTCTTCTCTGGTTATCAGAATTATAAAGCAACACGTGAGACCTTTCCCCTAGCTTCTCAGCCCAGTGAAGCTGGCACCCAGAATCTTCTCTTTTTGAACAATACACGTTGTGCAACCAACCGGAATCTGGGCAGAAGAGAAGCCTCAGGGTTTACTCCCTCAGTCTCAAAGCCTGGGGACCAGGTGGCAGGGCAGCAGAGGAAGCCCTAACTGTGCAGGAATAACCTGACCCCACGGAGGCCTGGGACCTTAAGTGAAGACCTTATCAGCCTCCTATGAACTACAATACCTGTAATCCTCCTTGGCTGGCGGCAGGAATCCCTTTCAGAGTGGTCAGATGGGTAGTTCAGGTTCCCTGGAATTCCTCTCACAGCTACTTTCATTTCTACTCTACTAAGAAACAATAGGGAGACTGGGCGGGAGGAAGGAGGGAGATAAATGACAACTGTGAACTCCAGTACAGGAGTGGGACACCGCAAATGAACCATGACCCTTGGGGCCGGGAGCACCAGGCTGTCCTAGAAAAGCTGGTCAGAGTCAAATCAGGGTTCCTGAACCCCAGGGCTCACTTTGTTCATCCACCTTCTGCGATCCCTCCAGTTTTCCCTCCAGGAAGGCACTGGGAAGACCCCTATCATGTGGCCTGCTGGTCATGAAAAGCACTACCAAATTTTTCCGCATCTCTTTTCCTATGACACAGAATAGAGAGCAAGTGACCTTGGGGACAAAGGCTAGGCAGAAAGTGTGACTGAAGATCAAGTCAAAAGGGAGGTCTGCATCCATCACTTTCCCTGAGAGCTATGAACTACAGCTGTAGTGAGGAAAAGGCCCTGGACATCTGGGTGTGGGGGAAGGGCTTATGGGTGATGTGCTGGGTTGTCTTACACCCATGCTCTCCTTGCTTCCAGCCTAACTAGAAGTCTAGAATGAACATACATCAACCCCAGAGAATCAGCATGTGCTGTCTCTGCTATTCCTCATCTGAGACAGGCCTGCCTACACCAGCTTCTGATCAGAAAGGCCAGGCACAATTCATGAGACCTTGGGAAAAAAGCAGGTGTAGGGCCCAGGTAGGGCCTGTCCACCTGTCCTCAAACTCTCCAACCCAGCTACAGTGCCACCAAGCTATCCTTTTGGCTTGCGGGTCCACCACGCTATCTGCAGGAGACTTAGCTAAAAGCATGCTACCACATCTGATGCTATGCAAGAGGAGCCAGAGGCTGTACCACCGATATGGGTGGGCAAGTACAGAACCCAAAGAAAGCAGAGTTAAAGCCCTCGGTCAGGAAATGATCAAACAATCTGATATGAGAATCAGGAGAGTGGTGATTCTGCCTAAGTACATTGTAGGGGCAAGGGAATGGCAGGGGGCCGGGAGAGACTTACCAAGTGCTCAGGGCAGTGAACAAGGCTCTATACAAACACTCGATATAACAAAGCTGTAAACTGTATACAAGCTAGAACTTGAGCACTTCCTCTCCCTTAGCATTGAGATAAGAGCTCTCTGGGCTGCTGTATGTTTGAGAGAGGGGGGGAAAGAAGATCCATTGACTGCCTCCTTAAGAAAAAAGGTATTGAAAAGACTAAAAACGTCACCATGCACAGAATAAGTGGGCTCCATTTCAGTTACTAACTCCTGTTTGACTGTCTCAGGGAACTCGAAGGCCCACTAAACAACAAAGTAGTCTGAAATTCACCCTGTTCAACAATCCAGTGTGGACTACAGAAACTCCGATTTCCCACCAGTCACAAGGCAAGCAGTGAGCAACCAGGTTGCTGGCGAAGGACAAGGCAAATGCAGGGATATGACAAACTGCCTCTCCGAGGCCCTTAAGACTAAGGAGGCAGCCGACTGCCACCCTGGATGAGACATTTGCTGGCAGCGCTGAGCCTTCAAGAACTCAGGGGAAACAGCCACGCTACACCCCACTCCGTGGGATTCTGGCAGCCCTGCTCACCAAGACAAAAGCCAGTCAATAAGCTCCCACTTGTCTACCCAGCATGCACCTTAGCAGAGCTTCTATGGACACTCAGCATACAAGCCTGTAATCATTAGGTACCAGTGCAAGGCATCTGTCTTCCTAAATAGATTGCAGACTCTTAGAGAACAGAGATCAAGCCTCCTAACTTTTCCTACACTCACCACCTTCACTATATTAGTCACGTCTGTACAACAGATCAACCCACGATGCAGTGACCTGAAACAATAAGCATTTATTAATGGCTTAGCTAGGTAGCTCTGGCTCACGGTCTCTCGTACGGCTGCAAACTACAAACCCTCGGAGGCCCTGACGGAGGCCTAAGAAGGCTCCCACACTGGGCTCTTGGCAGCCGTCCTCAGCTCCTTACCACATGAGTCCCTCCACAGCGCTGCCCGAGTGTCCTCAAGACATGGCAGCTGGCCTTCCCAGAGTGACTGCTCCAAGAGGGGGCAAAGGAGAGCGCACACCCGAGACAACGGCTGCAGTCTTTGTAGTAACCGAGTCGCAGAAGGGACACACCGTTACTTCTGCCACATTCTCCTGGTCACACAGACGAACCCTGATCCACCATGGGAGACGTGTGTTTCAGTTTGTGAGGCTTCTGTTGCTATACTTTCAAACTCACTAATCTCTTCATCTGTAGAGCATAATTTTGTTACACCATCCAGTGAATTTTTCAGAAACTGTAGTTTCAGTTAATAGACATTCACTTGGTTCACTTTTACATCTCCTATTGTGGTCCCCATAACGCTCCAGTTTTTCCTGAATACCTTCAGCATACTTACTGTAACCGCTGTGAAGTCTTTTTCTGGTGTTTCTGTCACCTCTGTTAACGTCTCAGTCTATATTGACGGGCGTGTCTCTGCTTACAGGTCACAATTTTCAGCTTCTTCAGATGTCTAGTAATTTTTTATTAGAGGCTACACATTTCGGTTGCTAAGTTAAGTATTTGGATTTTGTTGTCTTCCTTTGATGAGTACTGAAGTTTCTGTAAGCACTTAAGTTTGTAGACAGCTCGATCGTTCAGGGATTTTTCTTTCTCTTTTAAATCAAGTTTGAGGTGCAATATATACCAAAACTGCAACCACACTAGACATACAGTTCGCAAGTTTTGAGAAATGCATACACTGATGTAACCCTCACTAGAATCCAGATACAGTCATTTTTATCACCCCAAAAGTTCTCCCACGCCCCTCTGGTGCAGCTGTCTCATCCCTACCACACCAAGGCAACCGACCCCCAAACTGCTTTCCGTCACTAGAGATTAGATTTCCTGTCTCTAGGATGTCATACAGATGTAGTGATATACTACATATTCTTGTCACCTGGATTCTTCGCTCAGCATGTTCCGCCGCACTGCTGGAGGTACCAGTAGTTCGCAGCTCTTTGTTGCTGACATGTACCACACCGTACAGATATACCACCATTTGTGTACCCTTTCATGTGTTCGTGGACACTGGGATTGTTTCCTGTTTGGGGCAATTACGAGTGAAGCTGCTATTTATGTATGGGTTCTTCTGTGGCCATATCTTCTTTTCTCTTCGGTAAATGTCTAGGGGTGAATTCTGGGCTATATGATAGGCATACATTTCTTCGTAAGAAAATTTGTTTTTCAGAGTCGTCGCACCTTTTACTTTTCCGCCAGCAATGTATAAAAGTCCCAAAGTTCACCTTCTTTTCAACTCTTGTTATTGTCCATCTTTTTAATTTTCGCCATTTTTGTGGGCACGTAGCAGTATCTAACCACTGTTTAATTTGCATTTCCCTGCTCACTAATGATATCTTTTCATGTGCTGACTGGTCATTTGTGTATTTTCTTCACAGAATTATCTATGCAGATCCTCTGCCTATGCTTACATTGTGTTTTTTGTCTTTTTACTGAGTTGTAAGAATTCTTTACATATTCTTGATACAAGTGCTTTGTCAGATATTCATATTCCAAATCTTTTTCCCAGTCTGTGGCTTTACAGTATGTGTATGAAGGTCAGAAATGCATAATTTAGATGAAGTCCAATTTATATATTTTTAAAATGGTTCAAGCTTTTTGTATCCTAAGAAATCTCTGCTTACCACAAGGCCACAAAGCTTTTCTCCTATATTTCCTTCTAGAAGTTTTCACCTCTACATCTAGATCTGTGATATATTTCTACTCATTTTTCATGTATGCTGTCCAGAATTGTTTTGAAGCTACGTACCCCTTCCTCTGGAGCTGGACAAGGCATGATTCTCCTGAGGTACCTACTGAGCGCCTCAGTGTTCAGCAACGGCTCTCACTCTGACTGGAAAGAAAACATCTCCCCATCCTAGAAACAGTTCAGCTCATAGCTTCCCAGCAGCTGTTCTCTGCTTCGCCTCGTACGTTTGACCCTATGCACACACAGATTAACGTCTAGAAAGACTTGAGGCGACCCCTAAAAGCAAATACCTAGAGTTTTTCTTCTATGTAGCTCTTTTTTCTCCACATTGTCCCTGAAAATTCCATCTGCTCTGGCTTCCTCAACTCTGTCTTCTCCACTCAGCAGGGTTGCTGAGCTGTGCTGGGTTCCTCTTCACTGCTCGGAGATCTGGAAACTGCCTCCTGCAGGAAGGTGGGGTGAAGACTATAGGGCTCTTCTCAATATTTTAATTCCCTCAGACATCATTATCCTGGCTGCCTGTTTTCCAATGTCTGCAAATAGTTGTTTTGTGTATTTTGGTTTGTTTTCAGGTTGCTTACAGAAGAAGGACAAGTTCTATACTGATAACTCTTTTATTGACAAAAGCCTCCTCATCCACTTTTGAACAGGTTCAAATTTCATTATCTATCTATCTATCTATCTATCTATGAATGAAAGAATCCTCTGACTTCAATGACAAGCCCTATCTGATTTCAATCTCAAAATGAGAAGCCTTTGGCTTTTTCCTGGTCCACTTCATCATGCCTAGAAAAATGGCTGCAATGAAGCTCCCAGTGAAAAGTCAAGCAGACGAGGGACAACGGGAAGCAAATGGTGCTGAAAAATTCATATGCAGAAGAGACAGAGAGCCCAGCGGTTAGAGAAACGGTGTCCCTGTTTCACACACTGCCCGTGAATGCTGCCCAGCAGACTGGCAGAGCAGTCCAGGCCCAGCAGTAGGATGAGACCCCCACCCCTGGTTCGAATTTCAGTATCCCGCTTAGTGGCCGCCACAACCTTAGACAATTCACTGAACCTCTCTGTGCCTTCGTTTCCCCAGGTGTAAAATCGGATAACATGAGCACCCACCTCGTACGGCTAATATGAGAAATAAGAGTTAACATATGTGAGGCACTTATAGGGACCGGCATATAATGAGCACCCTACAAATGTAACTAAGGGTTGCCCCCAGATCAAAAAGAGGCAAAAGCAACTTCAGAACCTGAGCTCTGACCTCCCAGCCAGGCAAGGCTTTCCAACCAAGAATGAAAACAAACCCTCCATTTACAAAGTTTCAAGATATCCCCCTACAAGTTACTTATTAATTACCAAGGGAAAAATTGTAACTTCACAGTGGACAGACCTGGAGGAACTGCCTTCCCCAAGTTGTCAAAGAGAGCCTCTCTGTGCTGCTTGGGAAACACTGGGAGAGTTCAGGATCAGAGCCTCAGGTGCCCACACACCGAGGAGGTCACAGCATCACTCCCGCAGCATCCCCGCCAAAAACACATAACCTGAATGTAGTCACAAGAACACATCTGACAAACCCAACCTGAGACATTCTGCAAAATCACTGGCCTGCACTCTTTAAAAGCATCCTAGCTAAGAAATACAGAGAAAATCTGAGAAATTGTTCCAGACTAAAGGAGAATGAAGGGATGCGGCAACGGAACGCAAGCATGACCCTGGACCAGGATAAAATAGCTGTGAAGACAGTATTTGGGCAATTGCTGAAGTGTGAATATAGACTGTGGATTGATAACATATTAATGTTAAATATGCTGAGTTTCGATAATTGTACTGTGGTTGTGAAAGAGAGCTACAAATACTGAACTATTTCGTGGTGAGAAAACAGAAAGGTCTCAGTCGACCCCGTCTCCTACATCTCACTGCTCTTTCTATGACCGTCCTCCCAGTAGGGAGCAAACTGCCGTTCTGGGCTCGAGCATTCAGCCAGAGCACCAGCCTGTGCCAGCACCAGCCTGGCAGCCAAGCAGGCCAGGCCCAATGAGAAGCAGAGGCACAAAGAGACCTAACTCATACAGTACAGACTGTGCATCCTATAGACCTCAAAGAACAGGACTAGTTCATTAAGGAAAGTTTCTTGGAAGAGGGCTAGGTAAGGAGGAAGGGGAAACGCATTCAGGGGAAAGACAGGCATGGGCCAGGGAGGAAGCAGGACTGGGTTTGGCAGGGGCTGGGAGAAGAGCAGCCTGCGGCACCTTGATGAATCTGATAACATGGCTATTCTCCCTGGGCCAGGCTACAGGGCAAACCGTGGTGACTGCACTGTCCACAGCACAGAAAGAGCTAAGAAAAGAAGGACAGGAGCAGGCCCAGGAGTCTGGCTGTTGGGCAAGATACCAGAATGCCACCTCAGTCCCAGGCAAAGGACTCGCTACATAACACTACAGGCAGTTACAGCCAGCAGGAGCGAGTTCTGAGCAGCTCACTGGTAGGATTCAGTGGTTCACATGCTATAAACATCTTCAGACAGCACTGCTCCCCACCCACCCCTACACCTTCGTGCCTCCTATCACTGCCAACCAAGGCTATTTATTGACGGAGAAAACATTCATTTAAGTATGCCTGCACTTCGGTTGCAGAACCCCAATACCCATCTCTCAGGCAAAGGTTGGGGCCAGCAGTGGAAAAAGGAGATCTGCAGTCTTCAGGTCCGCTACATCAGAAACCCCAACAGCAAACTGTGGTCAGTGAGGAGCAGCCCCATCTGTAATGCACCACCTTCCGCAAGCCCTGAGTAAGTCTCCCCCGCACACACACCAAGTGCAGGCAGCCTCGCTCGCGGGGCGACCTGCAAATATTTTGGCCCCAAACTCACGATCCAGATAGAAAACCTGCTTGAATGCATCAATGTCGCCTCGACCAAGACGTTCATTCACATTACGTGAAGGTCTGGGTAAGAGACGCAGGTGCGCTGTGGCTGTTCACCAGCTCTTGTTGTTGCCCTGCTCCTGCAGGATGGCATCTCGGCCTTGTGTCATCTCACCGAGGCGTTGTTACCACCTCATCTCCCTACATTTTCCATGTTGTTAATGAAAGTGTCCTCTAAGCAACTGGAAAAGCCTGTGAAGAACACTGATGAGGCGAAGAGGTGACAACAGCCCACAGACTAGGACAGAAGGTGGGGAAGCATTTTGAGAAAGGTGAACCAATCAAAAAAACACAGTGTTGGCCCTGCACGTGTCCCAACCCGCCATGCACACAACTCTGTGAAAAAGCACGAACGCTCTTAACACCTGATGCTGGTTAGTGACAGGAAAAGCCACAGATACTTGACACCAAGTCTTTCAAAGAAGTTTTAGAGCCAAGAAAAATATTGGCTGAGTGCCCCAGCCAGCTGAGTGACCCTTTTCCCCTATCACCCCTTCGCTGCAGGCCACCACCCCACATAAAACCGGGCCCTCGCAAAGGGCAAGACTCACCAGCTGCTGTCCCCCCCTCCTGAGAGGCAGCTCAAGTGGACCCTGGCTATGGCGTGGAACATCCGTTAGAATGAAGACGTGCTAGTCTAAATTAAATGCAATGGGGGGAGAGTGCCCAATGATAAGGCAGGATTGTGGGAGCTCAAGTGAGAAGCCTTTTTCTCATTGGCCCAAATGCAGTTCCAGTGGTTGACAATCCTGTTGTGGCGGCTACAGGAGTTTTAGAACACGCTGGCAACTGGAATTCTCAGAGACATTTTTCAGCAAAGCCCAACCCCACCAAAGCCTGGGACCGTGCTCACAGAGTGAGCCAGGAGTTCCTAGAATCTGCCCATGCTGGCACTAGTCTTAGCTATCCAGAATCAAGGCTGGACTAAAACTCCAGGGGTGGAAGCATCTCTGCTTTCTCTACACCTGCGTGGAATGTGGTAAACAGTCGACAAAAGCTAGTTAACAGCAAGGGAATGTATTGATTATTAGCTAAAAGCAATGTTTCCAGGCCTGGTTGGCGTGGTAGCTCAGTGGATTGAGCGCCGACCTGGGAACCAAAAGGTTACTGGTTTGATTCCCAGTTACAGGCCCGGTCCCCAGTGGGGCGCATGTGAGAGACAACTGATCGATGTCTCTCTCACACACTGGTGTTTCTCTACCTCTCTTTCTCCCTCCCTTCCTCTCTTTTTAAAAGTAAATATGTAAATAAGATTAAAAAATATACTTAAAAAAATAGCAATGTTTCCAGAGCCACACAGCTTGACTCAATCAATTACTGGCTGCATGACCTTGGGTAGGCTACTTAACCTCCCTGCAGCTGAGTTACCTTAAGTATAAAACAGAGCTACTATCAGCCCTTACCTTTCAAACGGGCCAACACACACACCTGGCAGGGAACAAGTGCAGCAGGGCTCCCTCAGGAGGCACTGCCAATGGGACAGGGGCTAGGACAGAGTCACTGGGTCCCCATTTCTTCTCCTACAGCCCAAAGGATACAAACAGTAGATGTTTCTCAGGGGGACCCCATGAGATCTCAAAGGGGTGTGATAAAACTGCTTTAAAAGAAAGGATCTCAAAGAAATAATCCAAATGGAGTAAGAGGTTAATGCAGAACCTGCCTTGCCAGCCGGTGATCTAACTCACCAAGTGTAAGCCGCAGAAAACAGGCCTGAAACTGAAGAAGGGCAGCTCTCCTGACACCCTCCAAACCACCGCCTCTTTTTCTGGGAGCCTCTGACTGCACGCTTCCCAGCCCCCAGAGCGACAGCCACGCCCCTGATCTCCTGTGGGGACCTTTGCTCTCCCCACTCCCTCTGTGTTGAGAGCCCCTCGTCTCCTTCAACTCCAGTGTGTGCTCAAGCAGGGCTTCCTCGGGGACACCTCACCAAGGCCCTGGCGGGAACCCTCACCCTTCCTGTCAAGTCCACCAAACTTCTCTGACCCCCTCACACTGTCAGCGTGGGGTCCCACCGAACTTCCCCAACCTCCTCGCACTGTCAGCGTGGGGTCCCACCGAACTTCCCCCGATCCCCTCACACCGTCAGCGTGGGGTCCCACCGAACTTCCCCGACCCCCTCGCACTGTCAGCGTGGGGTCCCACAGAACTTCCCTGACCCCCTCGCACTGTCAGCACGGGGTCCCACTCTGGCTGTGAGCCCGGGAGCACAGGGCACAGGGCACAGGCTCTCAGCCCTGCTTTGTCAAGACAGCACCCAGCACCACACTTGGCACCCAGGACCTTAACAAACCCTGAGAGTTGACTGTTCTCATCCTTCAGGGGCAACACACTGCCGCCACAGCTCGTGAGTCTGCTGACTAATCTACAAACTGAGCAAATACAGTTCTCAACAGGGACAATGGTGCCCCCTGGGGACAACTGGCAATGTCTGGAGGCAGTGTGGGTTGTCACAACAGAGGTTCAAGGGTGGGAGCTATTGGCATCCACTGGGTAGAGGCCAGAGCTGCTGCTAAACACCCTATAATGCACAGGACAGCCCCCACAACAAGGAATCATCTGGCCCAAAATGTCAGCAGTTGGAAAAGCCAAGCTGAAAAACCCTGGGTTGGACAAGCAGCCTTCCAGTAGTGGAGTCATCTAAGAGACTCATGGACCACATTCACGCACACATGAAGAACAGGATAACTCTTAAGGGTCAACCCTAACTCAAAATTACTAACTACTCTCCGAATAGCCACACGGCGCCAGGGAAACATTCCGTGAAAACCAGCAGGGAACCTGAAACCCCCCAGGGCTCCGAAAATCCCTTCTCACCAGTTACTGAATGAACTTCTGTACCACCTCCTCTCCACTGCTCCGGGGGCTCTGCCTCCCAGACACTGGACCTCACTCCCGGGTAGGACCACCCCTCCTGCAGTCGAGAGGAACCTTCACAAAGGCCACGGCCAGAAAAGAAAGCCTAAGATGTAATTCATATGTGCACTAAACATCGGTAACTCTTTTCACATGTATTAATGCTATCAATCGCCATAAAACAGTCTGAAGCTTCAGATAATACTCTGGACATTTAAAAAAAAAGAGTTATTAAGAAAGAAAATCAAAATTATTCAAACAGGAAAAAATGAGCCAGGGCTACAGACTAATCAGAAAGCGCAGCTGTGAGGAAAGGGGCGCAAAGAGGCAAGCAGAGTAGGGATGCGGCTAAGAGCGTCTGGAGGCTGAGGGGGCTGGCTTACCTTTCCGCTCTGCACCTACTAACCAGGACCTGGTGCTAGACACTTCACCTGCTCGACGCTCTCGTTTGCCAAGTAAAAATAACCCTCCTTCCAGGATCCTGTGAAGTACATCAAGTGCTGAGTACAAGCACCCTCAGCCAGAGGACTCAGTGAAGAGCAAGCTGCAGGAAAGAAGCTGGAGCTAGTGGCCAGTGCCACCACCTGCTGCCACAGGATCCCGGGCCCATAATGCCAGGGACTCAGATGCAGGTTCATCACCTGTAGGTGGGCTGCCCCGGTCCACCCTACTGCCTTCTCTAGGCCCACAGGACACTGCAGGTGAAAACAAAGAAACGGGTGGGTGAAGAAAGGAGATTATTACACATACTAAAGACACTTGGCTTGGGTCCATGCTAATTTGGAATTCACAATCACTGCTAATTGAGAAAGATAAACTTTTTTACAGTTTATGACTGCGTAAACTGTAAAAACGGGCTAAAGGTAAAGGTGTTATGCAAACAAGATGAAAAGGGGAATATTTAGCCTTAATTCAGAAAACAGTTACTCAGGAACTTGTGAAATGTTCAAAAGAACTCCTCAATGCAAACGCTGTAATAACAGCGCAGATGAAGGCACCACCCCCAACCTCTGCCCCCTACGGAGGGCCTAGCACGCGCCTGACACTGACCCCCTTCCTTAGAGACACTCTTTCTAATCTCCACATTCCCGGAACATGTACTGTCCCCATTTGGCTGGGCAGGAAACTGAAGCTTTGAGAAATATGCAGGTGCCCAAGGGCACTTCAGGGCAGGGCAGGAATGGAAGCCAGGTCAGACTGGTTCAGAGCCCAGGATCCTGCTATTTTTAGTCTGTCAGCACGACTTCATCTTCATGTAAATGTTATACTAATTGCAGAAGATTTTATACAGATCATTAAAGCAGTAGAGATCTGATAGGCCCCTATGAGGGCAACACTTAATGATCAGGGTATTTAAAAAGCTAAAGAATGCATTTCATTAAATTATTCTACAATTCAGATCATCCCCTAATTCAGACAACTCTTTTGCGCCCTAATTTTATTCCAAATTAATGACATTTTATTATAAATAAAGGAGTAGATACTACCAGATAAATCAGCATTTAGAAAACCTTACAAGTTTCTAAAAATTAAGACTCCTAACAAACCGTCATGCTAACGTTGGCCACACCCCTTCCCCCGTGGGGACAACAGCAGCCTGGGACAGGAAACAGGGATGCTCTCCCTCTGCATTGCCTGGTCCTCTGGAAGGAGGAAAGGACATCGACATTCACTGAGTTGGGTGTCCAGCCCAGAGTCAGGCACCTCCACTCACCAGCTCCAGCTCAGACGCAGCCAGGTTTCATTACTTTACCCGAGGAGGTGGTCACTGAGTGAGAATGTACTGGGGGACCGGATAGTCACACGATCTCGAAGTATCATGACCCCAAAGACAATGTTTAATTGCAAAGGGGAAAATGCACCTTTATACGGAAGAGATGTAGAGCCCTCCCCAACCCCGGCCCAGGAGTTGACCATGTCCGTCATGGTGGGACTGCCTGACGTCACATGACCCCCCCCGTGCGCTGTAATATGAAGCACACAGCACCGTTCATGGAGTGTTCTTGCTGTATGGAAGGTTATCTCAATCTAATAGCTCCTCCAAACTCAGGAAACACAGGAGTCAGCAAAACAGCTCAAGTACCGCAACAAGGAAACGCCCAGACAACTCCGGAATATGAGACACTGTGCATGCAACGGGCCAGGACTCTTCAAAAAGGCAATGTCATTGAAAAAAGAGCGGCCCACGTGTGAGCATGGGGGGAGATTCTTCTAGAGTGGAAGTGACTTAAAGAAAGGAACGAGCGGAACCTGACTGGGTCATAGTTCTTGAAAACTCCAGCTATGAGAGACTGTGACATTTGGGGAAGTGTGAATATGGACTGGATATTAGATGGCGCTATGAAGTTATTTTCTTAGGTGTGACCCTAAAACTGCGGTTATGTAGAAGACTGTCCTCATTCTTAGGAGACTCAAGTGAAGTTCTTAGGAGTACAGTGTGATGTTGGCTGCAACCAACCTTCAGATGGCTCAGAAAACCAACAGCAACAACAAAGAGATAAAGCAAATACGACAAAATGCGAACAATTTCTGAATCGGAGGGCAGTCATTTACTCTATTACTGTTCATCTTTTCTGCATGTTTGACGTTTTTTTTAAATAAAAACTGGGAAACGGTGGGAAGAGGTGACCCCAGAAAAAGTAGCCCCAACAAGAGTGTGTCTATACAGAACGTACAGGGTTCTGTATAGACACACTCATGTTTCCCATGGGAGAAAACACCAGGGACTATCTGAGATTAAGATTTCAGAGCTGGGTAGACTGGTTTATGGTGTTAGCTCTGACCTCAGGAAAAAAAACTGCCATTTCTCAAAGCGAGCAGTGTTTTTGTAAATCACTGACACCTTTTCCCAGCTGGCTCATCCCCATGTCTGTAACATGAAAAATGCAGGGTGATTTATCCAAGCTCTAAAAATGCTTGTCTGTGAGAAACCAATTCCGTCTGTAATTCAGCCCAGAACTCTGACTGCGCACAGTGAAGGAGGCGTGAGTTTGCTGTGCATTCACATATTCTGGGAATAAACACCCCAAGTGCCAACACACACCCTGGCCGGGACTGACCTCTGGCTGACAGCAGGCCCATCACCCTGCACTGGAGCAGTCTGCTGAGTTCTACCACGCTCGGCTCCATTCTGCTGGGACTCTAGTGTGAGTGACTACATTGAGTCACAGACTACAGATAAAGCCACCAAAACAAGAGGAACTGCTCAGCAAGCAGATCATGACAAAGCCTCCTCGTTTAAAGCATTTCTTTCTACTCGAACACCCGGTGCCTTTCAGTGACATCTCAGAAAACCCAGAGTGGGAAGTCCCTGCATCAGCCTGCCCCTGAGTTGGTTTATCTTTCCTGGCTGGAGCTTCTGGAAAGCTCACCAGTTTAACAAGGCCATGCTGACACCAGGGCGTGCCTGTGGACAGTAGCCGGTTAAGAGTCTGTGTGTTTCCACAGCCTGAAGGATCAGCTCCATACCTCACCTGGCAGCCAAACTCTCAACTGACTGGACTGAGCTGTCTGAAAACCCCGCATGGTAAGCCAAACACCAGGAAGAGAAATTCTTGTGAGAATCAAAATCCTCCCCCGAAATGGGAATAATATGAGAAGTCTTCCTCTAGGGCAAAATCCTCCAGGATAAAAAAAACACAGCAACTTGTAAATAGAGAAAAATAGCAGTTTTTCTGGGTAAGAAAAGAAACATAAAGACCGTGGTCTGAGAAGTCACTGAAATCGGGGACGGAGAGCAATGAAAAGTACCTCCGAGCTTGTGCAGCAGAGAAGGGGGTCCATCTCATAGAGCAGGGCTGGTCTGACAGGGAAACGAAACAGCTCCTGCCCTCAGGACTGGGGGAAGTGTCAGAGAAGAGAGGCACTGGGCCCCCGCCTGGGGGACGAAAGCACAGGAAGGAAAAAGACTCTGACTCCACAGAGGAGAGGGATCGTTAATTCAAACTGCTCCGGAGAGAAGGCTGGTACTTAAAATATGCTTGAAGAAGGTAATGATGGAACTGACGAAGGACAGAGTGGCCAGAGCGGACACTTGTCATGGGAATCTGGCGCTCCTGACAACTCTGCCCAACTGAGGAAACCACGCTGTGACTAGAAGACTAAAAGCCCAGACAAAGCCAAACAGCCCACAGGTGTACTTCGTTGGGACCACCTCCACCTCCTTTCCTTTCCCCAGCAAAGCCCTTCCAAACGTAAAGCAGCCTCTCGGATTTCCTCTTTTTCTCAGCTGCAAAATGGAAGAGCCCCACAGTTGCATTTCAACAGAACCAAGTTGAAGAGATAAGAAGGGAATTTGCCTGACTGGGCCCCACTCCGCTGCGTGCCTCTAGACGGGGGACTAAAGTTCTTGCTCCCATCTTCACTTCTGTGTCCAGGGCAGACACAGCTCTAGCCTTTCCAGCTCTTCTCCTCAACCCTCCTACTCATCAGTGTCCCAGGACCTACTACCACCCACTTCCACAAGCTCCCTCCATGTCTAGCCTTACATTGAGCAAGAGACCACTTTCTCGTTCGGTCTTCACATACACAAAGTACTAACCACAGTGGATCTGCCTATGAGCTCACGCTGAATATTAAGTAAAGGAGCAAGTGTGTCCCCGAAGACTTCCAGGGCCAGCACCGTCACTCTGAACACTTTCAACCCAGCACACTCCTCAGCTGCGAGCAACTCTGCCCAGTCATAATCACATTTCCCTCTCTGAATCACAAGTGTCAAACCCTAGGGAGTAAGTAAGGCCATCAGCATCAATCAAATCTATGAAAACAGCCAGAGCTAGGCTGAGAAATCTTAGGTTAGAGAACAAAATCAAAACTAAGCCTGCAGCTCCTTTAGAGCGAAACGGAAGGAAGGCAGAGTGGGAGGGGAGGGAAGACCCACACACACAATGTCTTGAAAACACACAGTTCAAGCACCCAAGTCAGCAGCTAATTTTGGCCACGTAGACACAAATTACTACTGCAAGAACAAGTGAGTATTTATTTGCTCAGCAAGGAAAACAGCAAGGCAAGTAGAGACTAAAAAGAAAAGAAAAAGCGGCGAACACCAACACTGGAGCACTTGTTGCAAGGCTTATCAAGACCAGGCAACCAGAAGAAAGTGGTGTCCAAGAACAGCCTCTTCGGGACGCCAAAAGCCTGGGAGAATTCGCCCAAATAAGCCCTATGTTATGAACAAGAAAAGCTGCTACTCCAGCAACTGGGCCCTGCAAGGCAGAGGCCACTGATGCAGGATCCTGCCCAGGTGAGGTATTTTCTGCAGGAACTCCCCACTCTGTCCACCTGAGCACAGTGGGGAAGTTTGGAGAACAAGTCATTTTGGAATTAATGCCTCTGTCCAGACAGTTATGCCCTTCCTTCCCCCAAAATGCAATCGCAGAGGCACTCCTAGGCCTACCAGCCACCCGAAGCTCCTTGTTACTTTAATAAAGGGAAGGATGTGCACTAAGAAAACACACGACCCTCCCCCTGCCCACCTGACAGCACACGTAACAGCAGGGTGGAACTTCTAGTTGCCCAGAAGGGCCCTCTGGGGCTTTCCTCTCCGTCAGGAAACTGTCAGGAACGGGCCCCTAGTGACTTAGTACAGGCATTCGGAGGGCTCCCAGGCCCCTGGCACCCCCTTCTCCATGAAGGGACTAGGTTACTCAGGTCTCACGGAAAGGAAAGAAATTTGAAATATAAATAATAAAAGTGAGCTGGGAAAGAGAAGAGCCTCAGACGCTTGAGACTTAATTAGGAAAGTCTAGGACAGAATGGAACAGGTGGGCCTGTCCAGAAAGAAAGAAAAGAGGAAATGTGCGGAATAAGGGAGTCTGGGTGATTACTGCGCTGACCAAAACAAAATAAAACTGAGAAAGAAGGTCCGGGGTGGGAGATGCAGGGGAGGAGGCAGCATGAGAACGCAATGCACTGCTAACAATTCAGGTATCGCAGGGTAGCGGGATGTAAATGCGAACGGCAGATAGTAAATCTGAGTGTAGGTGCACTAAAAAGCTCAACATCAAAGTGGAGATTTAGGGATGCGAGTTCAAAGCATGGAGGGGAGGCTGAGAAAAGCCTCTAAGACAGGGTCACGGCCTCAGGCTAGGTGGAGTAGCCTTAATTCGCGATGAGAGGGTGGTAAGAGAGCGACTTTTAGGAGGGGTATCTGAGGAAAGGTGCGTACGGGTTGTAGGAGAGGAGCAGGGGTGACCTGTGGCTACAGGCTGCATCGATAAAGCCCTAGGCTCAGGATGCGCCCCCTTATCTGGGAATGCCAAGGCTGGGCTCGCCGGACGAAGGCACCTCCGCCAAAGGTCCCGGGTGCCCAGGCCTTAACTCTTCAGGCAGGAGGGTGCCCGAGGAGGCGCCTGGCCGGCGACTCGAGGTGCAGGGCCTCAGGAGGGGCGGGGGTCTCGGACTCACGCATCAACGTGCTGAAGGCCACGACGCCGAGCAGCCCCTGCAGGAAGATGCCGAAACTGTGCATGAGCGCGCCGCTCTCGCAGCGGCCCGCCCCGGACGCGACGGTAGAGGGCGGCCCGCCCGGCAGTCCGTGGCTTGCGTTCCCGGCAGGGCCCTGCATGGCGGAGCTGGGGGTGGAGCGGGAAACACCTCGGCCCGCACAGCCTCGCTGCCTGCAGGGGCCGTGCCGCCGAGCCCCGAGCCCGGAGCTCGGAGTCCCAGCCCGGAGCCGGTTCCTCCGCCCCGCGGCCGACTCGGCGCTGCGCGTAACCCGACGTCTGAGATCGCAGCGCCCGATTGGCTGGGCCCGGCGTGGGGGCGGGCCTTGGCCGCGACTGCTTTCCCCTCAAGGGGCGGGACTCCGGCCGGGGGTGGTCGGGGTGTGAGTCAGTTCACAGGTAGGACAGACTAGGTGAGCCGGGGGAGCAAACGTGAGAACGGAGAGTGGGCCCTGGGACCCGGAGCTCCAGATCGGTAGGGGCAGGAGCAGGGACGGTCTGTGACTGAAGTCGTTTTCCCTCCAAGGTAAATCTTTTATATCCTGCAGAATTTTAAAACAATATTCCTGGATTCCACCCTCAGAATCCAATTCAGTAGTTCTGAGACAGGGCCTAATAATCTGCATTTTCAGCAAGCCGCCTGGATTATTCTGAAGCTGGTTGTTGAGAAAAACAATCCAAAACTCAGCACACAGGCATATGCCTTCCTATTCAGACGTTCGGCGCCCCTCTACTTTCCTTATTAGTACAGATAACCCGGCCAAAGGCTTATCTTAGAGCTACCAATCAGGCCCTCTCCAACTTTTATTTTCTTTGCTAAATGTAATTTAAATGGTCATTTCAATACAGTCAAAATATACGTTTATACTGAAAATGTGTTAATATATCTTTATCTTGTTTATTTTGAACGTGATTCATAAAAAAAAGTCAACTTGTTTTTTGCGTCTCCAACAACTCCCTCCCTCCACATTTCCTCCCACTTAACCCTTTCTGACTCCTTGGAACAGGCTTTCTACCTCTACCAGAGCCTCTAGTCCACATTTCCCAATCTACCCTCCCAGAACCCTCTGGCTTCTCTCCAGGCACCTGATAGTGCTCTAGATTCGCTGACCTTCCCGCTGCATCTACTTAATGCCAGTGTACACAAAGTATTATTCCAGTAGACACTGGGCTGCATTTGTGAAACAATAAATACCCTATCTAGGGAAATTTTCCCTAAAAGATAACCACCAAGAAATTTCAATTACATTAGAGAGTTAAATGCTATACAAAACCTTTTTTGGTTAACTGGAATATTAATCTCATTATCCAGAGAACAAAAATGCAACTGGTTCCCTAGAGCCAGTTCCCCAGCCCGCTCTTAAAAACACATTTTCACACCTCTGTGCCTTTAGGTGGCATTGTCACTGCATTGAATACCGGTCCCTTTTCCAGGTTCCAAGAACTGCTATTTATGCTTTAAGGCCTGCCTGGCCTCCCTCTTCCCACAGTACTTCCACATTACCTTGTGTGTGCTGCTCCACTGGAACTTTTCAGATTGCTCAGTTAGACAAGTCACACTGAGTATGACTCACCCCCCCCCCCCAATCCAAATGCAGAAACTGGTTTTTATTCACCCTGGAATCCAACATAGTCCCAGCACAGAGAACATGCAACAAAATGCTTTTTAAATTAAACTGAATTTTAATTTATAAAATTTAAAACTCTCCACAAGTATTAACCATGGGAAAATACAGAAAATCAGGTGAAGAAAATAAATAGGTAAGGGAAATTCGCATTACTGTCTTTAAGTCTAAGAAGGTCTCTTAGGGGGATGCTCGACAGTTACAGTTCATGTTTAGAGAGAACCAAACAAGAGGATGTGTACTTAAAGCAGACGAGACTGTGGTTAGGCATAAGGAGACTCGATTGCTTGAAGACACAGACAGCTCAAGGAAAACTGCACGGCTGAAAAATGAAGTTTTTGACAAAGCATTGCTCTACACATCTGGATGCGGAGGAATCCTTAAGGCCTGTTGCTGCTGGACCAAGGCAAATGTAGTGGACAAGAAGCAGTCTTCAGTGATCAAGAGCAGAGTCCCTAATGCCAGGAGCAAAGTTGCTGTGAGGAAAGCTCTGCTTTTCCTACCTTTTCTAAACTGCAATAAAAAAAGTACCTAAATCTGGAGAGGAAAGAATTAGACAGCAGGAGAGGGGGGAGAATCTTGGAAAGGTTCATTTCATTAAAGTAGGAAGGAACTTTCTCCTCCCTTCAGAGATGACTCTATGAGGCCCCACTGGGAAGTTTTTTGAAGGAATTACTCTGGCCAAGAAGCCCTCTTGCTGTAAAATGAAATTAAACATAGCTTAAGACCTGTTTTAATATTCTCACAACCACTTTAAAACTGCCATAATATACCACAAGTTTATATACATTCTTATTTACAAAAAAAAACAACCAAAATCCCACACAAAATATTCATCCAAAATAGTTATTTTTTAATCCCTTGAAATATCATCAAACTTGATGGAAGTTTTTTTAATAGGTATTCTTGTGCATATTTCTCCTTAAGTATACTTTATCCTCAATGCATGACTTGTAAAATTAAGAGAAAAACAGCAAGCAAGTATACAATGCAATATGCATTTCATTTTGTTCCAAACAAGCAGCTTAAAAAAATAATAAGAGGACAACATACATTAAACAAAGTGCATCAGTTCTAAAGAGTTAGTTTTAGAAAGAGGCCTAAGGACAGTGCTGGAACCTGCCAGAAGTCCTGCCCTGGCAGGCCTCTGATTGTCTTTAGAGAATACTCAACACAAAAAAAGAAAGGAAAAGAAATGAGTGCTTTAAAATCTCAAGAGAAATACTCAAACTACACTTCCCTAGAGACTTCTTGCAAAAGGAGCTGAAGAACTGTCCAGTTTTAACTTTGTCTAAACTTTGTAACTACCTTCAATCACCTGCTTTGTGACCTGATTTGCCCCCAAAGCCTACCCTCATCCTTTCAACACTATTTGCCATTCTGTCAAGGTAGGCAGGCAGTCAGAGTGAATAAACCATGTAGAAGCCCTTAGGACTGAGCTTCTGCCATCCTGAGAACAGGAACCCCCATCAGCAAGGGTGGCTTCATTTTACTAGTAAGTATCGTACTTTGCCTCCCACAGCTCAGGGTCACACTTTACTGCTGGTGTTAAAGATTTGTCCTGCAAGGCTGTGGCTTGTTTCCCTTTTAAAACAGTCCTTTGTGATATGCTATAGCACCAGAATAGACCCAAAAGTTGTGTTAAGTCATAAAAGACATAAGGGGAGGGAGTTTTAGGGCTACTTCTCCCTTCCCCTAACCCTCACTCCTGGTTTTGCTGGTTCTTGTGAAATGTAAGCCTTCTGAAACACTGGAACCAAGAAAATCAATCTCCAGTGCATTTACCACCCACCACCTTCTATACCTTAACCCCTAAGGCAGCCCTCAGAAACAAGGCTACCTATGTGGTCTGGAGCAAGCACAGAGGAAACCCCAAGTGAGCAGATTTGAAAACAGACCCATTTGGACTGGGCTTTGAGCTTAGAACTCTTCTGCAAAAATTACAAGGTGGCTTACAATTTGGATAAATTCAAATCCAACGTATGCACACACTCACACAGTAGGCGGGAATCACCAAAATTCACTAGCAAAACATTGCAAAGAGAATAATGTCAAGGAAGAATTATAACTGCATGAATATAACTGATTTCTTTTTTGGTTTTGCAAGAGGCTCCATCCTACAGTTTCTGAGCCAGCACAATGACCATGGCCTGGGACCAAAAACATTCAAATTTTAAAAGGGAGTACCCAGTCCCCAGCAAGATTTATACTTCACTTGTTAGTGACATCTTTTCCTTCATCTTCATAAGGCCAACTATTCACACAGAACACTTTTAAATTTACACATACACACACACACACACACACACATCCCCAATATACAGGACCAGAGTTCACACCCAGTGTGTATTCCCATGGTTGAGGCTAACTCCTAACAACTCTCTCAGGGCTTCTATGGGCATCAATCAAACCAGCAAATGATGTCTTCAATATAAAAGTCTTTGGTGATACATGCCAAGTAAATATAAATGACTGTGACAGTTTTCCTAATGTCCCCATCTAGACAAATCTTACCTACTGTTAACAATTCCCTGATGTTCTCTAAAGTCCCTAGAAATACTTTTTGGCTTGAGATAGGGAAACAGTTTTGAGTCCTACACTACCTAAGGCCTTCTAAAGCTTTTCGTCTGTATTCAGGTACCACACTGGTGACTGAATTGGTACAAGAGAGTAAGTAAAATGTATTTGAGTCCTTGGGAAGCTTTGGTCTTTGCAAAACCCTGTCCCTCACAGTGAAAATAATTTTACTTTCAGAAGGAGGCATATAAAGGCCAAATTCTGAACGGTTTTCTATGTTTGCTTCTATCATAATTCAATAAATATTTACCAAGAAGCCCATCTTTTCCAGAGGTTGGTAAGTATCCTTCCCTGACCTCATTTACTTTATAATGTAGATGCTGAGAGCCACATACATTGCTAAAGAAAGCCAGATAGGATAAAAGCACCCATTAATGCATTCCCTGCATTAGCCACTTCAACTCTGCTTCAACTGGGAAGGATAAAGGTAATTTACAAAGGAAAATAGAATAGTTCCCACAAGCCAATAAAACATAGTCAAAATGTCACAGCAAGTCTTCATGTGCTGCAAAAGGTTTCCCTAGACATTCACATAGCAGTAACAAGATAACATTGGTCAGCCCACTTCAAGGTCCAGGAGAATGACACAGTTCTTTCACCTGTCTCCAGCTTGTCAATTCAGGATCAAAAATGAATCACAAAATCTTAGGCAGACCATAGGGCAGGCTAACGGTGAAATTCAGACAAATGTAGTACCTCACAATGCACCTCTCATAAATTTAAGAAGTTGGTACCTTTAAAAAACAAAGTTCAGCACCTATATGCAACATACAAACATTTCACCCCAACATGGTGAATTAGTATCGGGCTTAAAATGGTTCAGAATCATAGGAACCAGACTGTCAGTGCTGTCCAGCCCAGCCCCAGCAGCTTTAATGAGGCAAACGGAATCTAAACTTTATGCGCTGGGGTGGGGGTGGGAGAGGAGTCCTGTGCCAACTTCCCAAACAAATATCCTCTCTTATGTAAATCTGGGAGTGGAGGCTGGGGCTATATAATTCTTCTTTAATGCAGTTGCCTGATAAACTGTATCTCAGTATAAGAATGCAAGAAATATCAAGGAAAACCCTTACTTTCCAATTTAGAGTCGGCCTCTCTCCGGGAGAAGGCTGAGTTTGAGTAATAATGGTATACACAGACGAGCTGGTTGGGCCCTGGCTCAGTCCAGATCAGGCTATTCAGGGCCATTTGCTTCATCTTTCAGGAGCTTCTCGTCCTTTACTTGTGAAGGGAGGTGCTCTAAATTTTATGGTGTCTGGGGAAGTCAAAAGAGAAGCAGTGTAATATCCAGGGTGGGGCAAAAGCAGAGTTACAGTCTTGAATACACAAAAGTTTATTCTTGTATTATTATTTATTAATTATTGTATTATTTTCTTTATGAACAGTAAACCCACTTTTGCCCCACCCTATCTGTATGCACTGTTACATGTGGAAGTTCCCTCTTATAAAAAATAAATCTAATTTTCCTAAGTAAGACAATAATGTTAATTAATTTCAGGATCTTTTTGTCCCACTGACCTTCAAGGGGACAAAAAGATGCCTCGGTGCCTTGACTGCTGAGCCCTCAGGAAACTTCACTATTCAAGCTACATCCCCCCCAAAGCCATTTGCTTACAACGCTAATTGTTCCCGGGCATCTCTGCTCCTCTTCCGTGATCACAGAGTTAATCAAATGTTTAAAAACTGGGTCTCTGAGTAAGTTCAAACATACCAGCTTTTACTTAAATGAAGCTTCTTTCCAGGTGTATCTGGTAGTAGCCTAAACAAAGAGCAGATGTTTTAATACATGGTTTGGTTAGAGAGCTTGAATTAAGGTGGTTCATAAATCAGCCAATGAAGAGAGGATTCAGACTATAGAACGTTTGCTAATGTCCATAAAAACAGGTGGGGGGGTAAGGGGATGAAAAGGAAAAACAAATCACAATCAGTTCACATTTTTAACAATGTTAGCCTATATTGGGTTGGTCAAAAAGTTTGTTTTCTGTATGATGGCTCTAGTTGTCTTTAACGTCATTTGAAACAATTTTGTTAGACTGTATTGTGACAGATGTCATATCAGCATGCATTTTAAAAAAACATCAAAATTGGTGAATTTTGTATAACCATTTTAATATTGAAGATGGAGGAAAATAAGCGACATTTTTGGTATAGTATGCTTTATGATTTCAAGAAAGGTAAAAATGCAACTGAAACTCCCTCCCCCCAAAAAAAAAGATTTGTGCAGTGTATGGAAGAGGTGCTGTGACTGACCAAACATGTCAAAAGTGGTTTGCGAAGTTTCATGCTGGAGATTTCTCACTGAATGATGCGCCATGGTTGGATAGATCAGGTGAAGGTGATAACAATCAAATTGAGAATAATCGATGTTCTACCACGCAGGAGATAGCCAACATACTCAAAATATCCAATTCAATAAAGCTATTGGTGAAAATGAAAGATGTGTCTTTATTTTACGGAAAAAAACTAAACGAACTTTTTGGTCAACCCAATATTTGTATAGCTGTTTAGAATTACCCAGCATATAGTTTTGAAACATTTTCAAACCCTAAAGAGAAATAATTGTATTATAAATTTGCAGGTGACTAGGATAATTTAGAAACATACACTCAGCAGAGCAAACCATGCAAAGGAAGCAATCTGTGTGTGTGTGTCTTTCCTCCGTCCTCATGGCTGGGACAGTGCAGCAAATGCTATTGCTCTGTAATAGCTGGCAGTGCGGTCTTAAGGGAAAATCACCTGTAGTTTCATGTCAGCTTGAGCTGGATCAAAAGAAACACCTAAAAGAAAACTCAGTTATTGGATGGGAATCCTCAGACTACAGACTACATTCAATTCAAAGGTTTAACTGAGGAAAATTGTAAACCTGACTAGGCAAAGAGGTTTCCAGAATCCTTAACCACCTCTCAATCTTCACCTAGCCACCTGAGGAAACAGTTACAGAAACTCCATGCTCGGCATAACCCTCCAAAACCTGTTTTTTCTGTTGTGCTTCTACACTATCTGCCTAGAGACATGGAAAAAGAAGGGGAAGTGGACCTGATCGTGGGTCTGAGCAATACCTACTGACTTTTAGACAAAGTAAGGACTTTAGAGATGAAACAGACCAACAACTTTAAAGAGAAGTAAACACCAAATAAAAGCCACTGAAGTCTCTCTGAAAACTAATGGAGAGAGAGCAATTAAACTGAAATGCCAACAATCTTTGTGACACTTCTTAAAACAGGTAGCCCAAGCTGGGTCAAGATGGAAAACAGTGACAGCAGAGTTCTTAGATCAGGTCAGCTAAAGAACTGGTATAAGTGCTCACACAATGTTTTTGAGAAAACAAACAGTGTTTTTCCCTCTCCAACATGTGCCTTAGTTTTAGTGTTCATGTAAGTTAAAAATGACAGCATACAAAAAACCTCACACATGACTGCAAATGCAATTATCAACAGAGGTAGTAAACAAAGGAACTCCTAAGAACAAATTTTAAACTGGATCAAAGTGTGACTGCAAATTCAAAATCCTAGAGCCACATAATCATCCCCAAAGGAACTGTTTTAATTTTTAAAAGCTTAGAAACACAATGACAATGAAGCACTGATTTGCCTTAGGCACAGTCCCAAATCAGTGCTGACTTAAAGCTATGTCCTCTCTTCCAAGAGAAAGCAGAGAACAAAGTTCAATCTACAATGGGAAGGAACAGAACAAAAAGAAAACAACCAAAAGGGTGCTTCCCAGCAGCCCAGATTATTCTTTGTTTAGGTCACACCACTGGAAATGCTTATTCTTCTTATGTGAGTCTTTTCTTCACAACCTTTGTTTTTTAAAAACTGCAATCTGCTGAATGAGAGACGTCCACATTTCCACGGGCAGAAGAGCCACCTCTGTGCAGTTTTTGCTTCCTCACAGTGGGTCCTCCTTCCCTGAAAGTGCAAAGAGAGCAAGTCCACACCTGCAGGGCCCAGAGCCCCAGGACTATTTCAGCTCCACTGACAGAGCAGGTGAAGGATTTGCTGCATTTGTGCTTCAAAGACACAGCTCACTTTGGTTGTCCTTCTCAGTTGGCGAACTGCTCATAAAAAGCAAACTTGATCCTCTCTATGTGATGGCAAAGTTTGATGGCAGGGCCTAATTTTAGGTCCATACACTCTTGAACGGTGGGAAGGGTAAGGAGCAGCAGGGCCTGCCCATCAATTTCCTGTTAAAGCACAAAAGTACAAATTATCTGAGATGTGCATGTGAATGACAGCTCTATCATGACTCACTCTGGCTTTGTCAGAATCAGTGTCCCTGTGCTTTCCTTTCACTACTTTTCCCTTTTGAGTAAGTATCACACATTTTCTTTTAGATGTCTCACAGTCCTCCATACTAATGAATCTTCAGAATTAATATCCAAGGTTTACCAAGGATAAGAATCCATACTACAGTTTCTGCTCAGTAGAAATTTAATAACACGACTAGCCTTGTAACTGGCAATTAAATGTGCCAAAAAAAACCCCCACGTTTTTAGAGGACTCTTTCTAACTCTGAAAGAATTAACTATAAACTTCAGTGTCCTGATCTGCAACATTCATACAAAAGTCCAGTTAAGTTCTTTGAAGATGTTCATTTTTGAATCTCCCCAATTATCAAAATAAATTCTATTTCAATATTTATTTAAGGCCACAGATGTTTGTGTTTCAGAAAACTTGTCTTAAAGTTGATCACGACTTCAGATCCTAATACATTACAGAGATTATTTTTTTGAAATGGGCAAAATGTTATTTTGGAAAAGAGGGGGATAATTAACCATGGCATACTTAATTTTAAGCCATTTAAATATTTGAGGGATAGAAAGAAATTCTTAGGAAAATGGGGAATGCAGTGACAATCTGCTTCAACTATGGCAGAGGTCAGATAACTTCTTCACAGAGCAGTCCTCCTAAAATTGGAACTAAAATAGTTTTTTCTCTTGCATATTAATATTTTTCCTGAGATTTGTACATAAACTACTATTACACCCACAGTCCTTGGCTAAAGAAACAGGTTACTAAGGATGAACGGTCTTGGTGGTTACCTGGTCCAGGAATATCCTCGCTAAGGGCGCGCAGTCGGTGGACCTGATGAACCGCACCACGTCTGCCACACTCCACCTCAGGGGGTTGCTGTCCAGGTGGAGCCTTTCAGCAACTTCAATCCTTATTTCCTTCGTTCCCACAACAAAATCAAACCAAATGGTGTAAGAGCTATCATGTTCCTAAAAAGTCTCTCTATTTAAATTCACAGCCCCTCAAGGCAGGATTTAAAGTGCTTTTAGGATGTGATTTCTCCCAGCAAAGATGGCAAAAGCCCATATACACTAGGTATTCAGGAAATGTTTGTCTTCTATAATAAGAAATATCAACGGGGAAAATTTTACCTCAAAGTTTCAGCAGAAATCATTTGGACAATTTAACAGAAAAAAATAGTTCTTAAATCTCCCATTTGTGCCTCAGTCTATTTCAACTCTCTCTGGTAGGTGCTAAAGTGAATGTGATATTTCCAATGAGAGAAGGATTAGCTAAATTATCAGGAGAAATCACTTATTGGTTCTGTTTATAGACTATATTTAAAAAGCAGCCCAGTTTTAAAACACGAACTCCCATTCTTTAGTGTGTGATGTTATATAATATGCAGATATGTATATGTTAAATATACTA
Source organism: Macrotus californicus (assembly GCA_007922815.1). Classification (NCBI taxonomy): domain Eukaryota; kingdom Metazoa; phylum Chordata; class Mammalia; order Chiroptera; family Phyllostomidae; genus Macrotus; species Macrotus californicus. Next base: position 140,400 of record VMDR010000824.1, read on the forward strand.
AACAAGATGGCTTAACTAGAATCAAAAGGATAATTTACTTCTATAAAACCATTATATTTCCATAAAACCATACATATTATGAAAAATATTAAAAAGGCAGTTTTCCCTGAACTAAATGACAGGCTACAAAATAAACTAGTAATGAAACATTCTTTTACTTAAGACAAGCAGCCACTCTGAGATCTCCCTCCTGATAAAGTTACTTCCAAATAATCCCTGAAATACAAGTAAATCACTGAATTTGGTATCACTTAAAAAGAGACTCAGGAAGTTCAACTGAAGCCTGTATTGAAATAAGTAGAAGGCCAACTTCATTTACCATTATACTCTAGAGGAAAATTCTAGAGAGGAAAAAAAGACAGTGCATTTTAAAAATGGATACCTTTGGCGAAGGAGGCTTATTCTCATCATCAGAAAACGAAAAAGTGCGAAGCTCTCTTTTTCTCCTTTGTCTGTCTGGAGGCAGTGATGTGGATATCTCACTTTGGGTAGGAGAAGAGGAACATGACTTTTTTTCTGACATTTCTGATTCTTCCTGTAGTTCGTCCTGCTGTTCAGAAGTACTGCCCTCACTTAGGGAATCGTCATCTCCTTCATCTGGGTCATCCTCATCTTCACCCCCACTTCCCTGGAGGAAAAGGAGAGACGGCTCATTTGAAATTCAGGACAAACCAGTTCTGTGGCCACAAAACCATCTTCTATTGGCCAGAGATCTTAGAAAGATCTGCACACATTCTTCCTGTATCTGTAATGTAAAGCTTCTAGACTTTACAGGCACATCAGATCTCATACCTGGGGAGAGCCCGCCGGGGTATTATCAACAGATGCAGAGGGGCGTTTCTTCTTATGAACAAAAACATTTTTCCGCCTCTTTCTCCTCTTACTGGCTTTTTTCAGGGCACATGCTAAATTACTATGCCCACCAGGAGGCCTCCCAATTCTTTTACTTCTCTTCTTTCCATAATAGTGTGCTAAATGTGAATGACAAAGAAAAATGAAGTGGCTTCCTTATTTTTGTGCACTTCCAACCACAAGAGATTCTATTAGCACGGCAGAAAACACGTACACTGTATTTGATTAAAGTTTACATTTCATATGGTGGAATAATCTTAACTGTACAGAACTTAAATGGACAGACTGATTAGCAATGACTAATGCATAAACCTGAATAATCCTTCCCCATCAAGACAAAACATCCCCATCAACCTAAAAAGTTCCTGAGTTCCCTTTCCATCCAGTCCCTTTCCCTTTCACCAGAAGCAACCATTATTCTGATTTTCATCACTATAGGTTAGCTGGACTCATCTCTGGAAGCCTTCACTAGGTACTCTTCAGTGCAAGGCTTCTTTCTTTCACTCAGCGTAAGGTTTTTGAGTTTCATCTTTGCTGTTGTGTGTTTGAATAGTTTATCCCTTCACATTGATGAATAGCATGCCACTGTATGAATGTATCAGTTTATCTATTCTCCTGTTGATGAGTACCTGGGCTGCTTTCAGGTTTTGCTATGAAGTTGCAATGAACATTCTTGTACAAGGCTTTCAGTGGGCATATTTTCATTTTCCTTGGATAAGTACCTAGGAATGGAATCACTGGATCATATGATAGATATGTGATTAACTTTTTTAAAAAGTGTCAGATTTCTAAAAGGGTTGTATAATTTTATACTCCCACCAGCAATATATGAGAGATGTAGGTGCTCTACACCTTTGTCAGCACATGGAATTGTCAGTCTTTTCCATTTTAGCCAATCTAGTGAATATGCAGTAATTTCTCAATGTAAGTTTAAATTTGCATTTCCCTGATGACTAATGATATTGAGTATGTTTTCAAGTGCTTACTGGCCATTTGCACATATTTTTCTGTGACGTGTCTATTCAAGTCTTTTATTCATTTTTTTGTTTTTTCATTTTTATTAAGATATAATTCACGTAACATAAAATCCATCATTTTAAAGGGTACATATTCAGCAGTCATTGGCATGTTCACTGTGTTATGCAACCATCACCAGTATCTAATTCTAGAACATTTTGTTTCTCTCTCTCTCTTTTTAAATTGAGGTAACAGTCACATAACATAAAATTAATCACCATTCAAAAACACACAGGTTGGAGCAAAAGTAGGTTTACAGTTGAAAAATAACATGAAAATTATTTTCCATATGAAAAATAACACAATAATAAGAATGCAAGAATAAACGGTGTTCCACATACTCAAACCTGCAAACCTACCTCTGCCCCATCCTGCACACTTCAGCAGTGTTTTGTATATTCACAATATTGTACAACCAGCTTTCTCTAATTGCAAAACCTCTTTTTATTGAGTTGTGGGAGTTTTGAGTATATTCTGGAGAGTTCTTTGTTAGATATATATATTAAGAATATTTTCTCCAAGACTGTAGCTTGTCTTTTCATTTTTATAAATGGTGTTAAGAACAAAAGTTTTTAATTTTGATGTTTAACTTGTTAATTTTTCCTTTACGTTAGTATATTGTGTTCTTCTCTATGAAATCCTTGTCTACCCCAAGCTCTTGAGAATAACCTCCTTGTTCTAGAAGTTTTATAGTTTTAGCTTTTACATTAAATCTATGACATAGCTTAAATTACTTTTCATATTTGTGAGGTAGGAGCCAAGGAGCTTTGTTTGATTTTTCAATTCGGATATCTAATTGGAGCAGTGCCATCTGCTGAAAGAACTTCTTTGCCTGTTAAACCTGACCATGTGAGCCGGGCTCCATTTCTGGGCCCCCATGCGGTCCCGTCACTCTACTTGACTTACATTCGTCAATGCCCAACTCCTGATTGCTGCAGTTTTATGATGGAACTTGAGGTCAGACAGAGTAAGTCCTCCAACCTTATTCTTTTTCTCGGGATTGTTTTGGTTAGTCTAGATCCTTTGTATTTTCACATAAATTTTAGAATATAGAAATAATTCTAAAATTGAAATATATTCTAGCTGTTATGTATTAAAGTATTATCAAAATATTATATAATTTTTACAAAAAAAAAGAAGAAGAAGAACTCTAAAGGATATAAAGTGGTACCTTGGTACTCTTTGTTATTTCATTCTGGAACTCATGACAAGTACCGAAACCAACGCGTACTGAACGATGAAGCATTTTCTCTTGGGGGGAGGGGGTATCGTCTTGACTCATACAAGTTCTAGCAAGTGCAGCGAGTCCTGAGCAAGCACTAAGTGCTGAAATATGTTTTTCTCATCAAAATGCAACGAATACAGAGTTTGACAAGTTCTGAGGCCAATGAGTACCGAGGTATGACTCTAATTCCATTTAATATCACTCAAATTACTAATTGGGAAAAATTATAAAGACTCCTGATATCTAAGCTAATTTCAATTATATCATTAAGAAAAATAAATTCAGACAGAAGTATAATAAAATCCATATATCTTCCAAAGGCTCAAAGTGGTATACTTATATATGCACTTACAGGAATAGCATATTTCACTTACCTAATAATTGCAATGTTTTTGGCAAATTGCTAAACTAAGTGTTGAATCTGACACAATAATAAGCTAAGACAATTCCTGCCCTTAAGGAATTCACAATCCAGTAAATATAAATAGAAACTAGATGGTTAGTCTTCTTGAATTTGTCATGCAAATACTGATTAGAAAGCTCATCATGCTAAATGTGGAGCTTGGATCAGCAGCATCAGTAGCATCTGGGAGTCCATTAGAAATGCAGACACCTGGTCCCAGATAACCACAGACCTGATGAATCAGAACCTCCATTTAACAAGATCCTCAGGTAATTTGCATGCATGATAAAATTTAAGATGCACAGAATTAAAGATCCCTAAAAGCAATTTTCAAATTTAACAGGGTAAAATCCTCCTCTGTATTAATTCTCCCAAGTGACAGTAGGGCTTATATGATTTAAGGAAAGGTAGGAACCAAATTTTGTGTTTGGATAACAATGTCTTCGAGAAGTTCCAAGTTGGAAATTTCACCCTGTATTACTTGCTTTTTTATTGCAGTTCCATAAGAGAGAAGATAAACAATATGAAGGAACAGGTATCGTTACGACAATTCAGAGCGAGGTACACTACTACCCCCCTCCTACTATTTACATCTCTCAGACACCGTGGCTTCTTTGCTGCTCCTCACAGACACTAAGCACACTCCTGCCTCAGGCTGTGCTCATTTCCCCCTACCCAGAACATTCTCATCTGAAAATCTATGCAACTGGCTCTCTGACCTCCTTCAGGTTGTTACCTGTCAGGAACATGCTGTCCTCACACTCCTACTTTGCTTGCTCATCTTGCTTCATTTTTATCCATAGTACTTACCTCCCTATATTTATTTGTTCGCTTGGTTATTATCTGTCTCCCCCGTTAAAATGTAAACCCAACGAGAACAGAAACTTTTTTCAGTTGCTATATCCCAGTGGTAGTACACAGTAGACACACAATAAATACTTGTAGTTGTATGAATGACTTACATAACCTAATTCATGCAATAGCTAATTTATATACATGCTATATATAAAAGTTTGCAAAATCTGGCACATGGCCTGCTTGGTACAGCTTTCAAGCTAAGAACAGTTTTTAGATTTTTATATAATTTTAAGTGATTTTTTAAAAATGTGAAAATAAACAAAACAAAAATATGCAACAGAGATCATATGACCCACAGCCTAAGGTGTTTATTATCTAGCCCTTCACAGAATAAATTTGTATACCTCTATTGTGTAATTGTCTGCAAAATAACTTTCCAGGGTATAAGGTATGGTCAGCTACTAAAGTTGACAAATTTGAAAAACATGACTCACTGTATTTGGTCTTTGTAAGTACAGAGCAGTTCTCAGAACACTTATCCAGAACCATTCGTGGACCGAACAGATTGGGACAGCACTCCAGTTTTATACAGGTTTGCCGGCAGAATTCAGTCACCCGATCTGCTGTTTTCACTATTTCAACAGTAGCCCGGTAACTCTTTCCTTTGTATCTGCCATTGGAAGACATGAGATGCCAACTTTACTGAGCTAGTGATTATCCAGAGAAAAATCAAGTATATTAATATTTGCTTGTGAGAATACTGTCTTTTATATTTTGAGGACTCTGAAAATGATATGGAGTTAATGCATTGTACTTAAATCAAATTTATAATCTAGTAAGCTCTGACAACTAAAAGCTGAGTTATTTAAATTAGCAAAATAAAGTCCCTGTTTTCTGTTCCAAAGTTTAAGGTTTTCTTTTAAAAATTTTATTTATTTTTTTAGAAAGGGGAAGGGAGGGAGAAAGAGAGGGAAACATCAATGTGTGGTTGTCTCTCGCACACCCACTACTGGGGACCTACCCACTACCCAGGCATCTGCCCTAGACTGGGAATCGAATCAGCAATGCTTACTTCGCTGGCCAGCACTCAATCCACTGAGCCACACCAGCCAGACTAAGTCAGGACTAAGGTTTTCAAATAGTAACTTCTACACTAACTACTAAGTGAAAAGTGCCTTTCATTAAGTCTCTCTTTACCCTAGGGCAGTGATCCTCAAGAATGTGGTCCGCTGACCAGTAACACCTGACAACTGTCACCTATCCGTGACAAGATTAGGTCAGAAAATAAGAGTAAATGTTTTTGAACTTTCACAGTAATTTGAAAAAGTAATTCTTTGTCTCTTAAATCTAATAACAAAAAAACTTCTCTTAAATTTTATGCCTTTCAAATTTCACATTACTTATAATTCATTTTTACCATATCTTCTAAAAGTATTTGTCCATGACAGAATGGAAACACAAAAAAGAAAACAAACCCAGTCCTTCACCACAAACAGCTGAAGAAGCACCGCACAAGGAAACCTACGTATCTAATATTATCCATGGGAGACCTGATTCTGTGACCTGTTAAGGATGAATATGCACAAAAGGCAGAGGAGCTTACTCACTTGGCTTTTAGGACTTCCCCACATCCATGCCACACAGAGTCTTTGTCCAGCTGCAGCTCCCGAAGGACACGGCTGGGTTTATAAGCTGCATTGATAAGTAGTGTGAGGACCTGTGCTCCATTTTTAAAGTAGAAATATGGGTTGGGAAGGAGAAAAACAGACCATTAGACCCTTGCTATCCCCTAGCATGTCATTTATGATATTAATTCTAGTCATATTAGTTAACAAATGTTAACAAAACAGTAATACTGAACATATGACAGCTAATTAAAGTTACAAATAAGAGAATAACAGACCCTCTTAAATATTCAAAACCGTATGGTCAGAAACAAATAGACAACATGAATTTAAAATTACTCTAGCATATCCTTCCAAATCCTTTCCCAGTCATGGTACACTCAGAAAATTGTATTTGTTTGGTGCACTTTGTAGATGGCTGGGCTTTCATGTTGGAGTAGTCTGATCCAGAAGCTCCAGCTATCCCAGACTTTGCCTTGCCACCCTAGGGGCTGAACAAATCAGCAGTCTTCACATCTATTACCTTCAGTGTGGCACCCTTGCTGGGAAGCTCTGCAAGTCCAGCAGATGTGTAGCTTTTTTATGGTCCAGATTAATGCCACACAGCCTCTCAGTCATAGACTGACTATTTTAATATCCCCACTCCCTCAGGCAATCCCCCCACCATTGTTCATGTCCATGGGTCATGTGTGTAGGTTCTTCGGCTACTCCATTCCCTACACTGACCTTTATATCCTCATGGCTATTCTGTAACTACCTGTTTCCACTTCTTAATCCTCTTACCTCTTCACCCATTCCCCCACACCACTCTCCCATCTGGCAACCAACAAAATGCTCTGGATATCCATGATTCTGTCTCTGTCCTTGTTTGCTTAGTTTGTTAGTTAGATTCAATTGTTGATAGATGTATATTTTTTGCCATTTTATTATTCATAGTTTTGATCTTTTTTTCTTAAATAAATCCCTTTAACATTTCTAATAATAATGGATTGGTGATGATGAAGTCCTTTAGTTTTTTCTTGTCTGGGAAGCTCTTCATCTGCCCTTTGACTCTAAAAGAGCTTTGCTGAGAGGAGCAATCTTTGCTGTAGGTCCCTGCTTTTCATGACTTTGAATACCTCTTGCAAATTCCTTCTAGCCTGCCAATTTGCTTTTGAAAAATCAGCTGACAGTCTTATGGGAACTCCCCTATAGGTAACTAACTGCCTTGCTCTTGCTGCTTTTAAGATTCTCTCTTTATCTTTAACCTCTGGTATTTTAATTATGTGTCTTGGAGTGGGCCTCTTTGCATCCATCTTGTTTGGGGCTCTCTGCGCTTCCTGGACTTCTATGTCTATTTTCTTCACCGAATTAGAGATGATTTCTGTCATTATTTTTTCAAATAGATTTCCGATCTCTTGTTTTCTCTTCTCCTTCTGGCACCCCTATGAGGTGAATGTTGGATCGCTTGAAGTTGTCCCAGAGGTTGCTTACACTATCCTTTTTTTTTTTTTTTTGTAATCTTTTTCTCTTCTTATTGTTCTGATTGGTTGTTTTTTGTTTCCTTGTGTTCCAAATCATTGATTTGATTCTTGGCTTCATCCACTCTAGTGTAGTTTCCCTGTAAATTGTTCTTTATTTCAATTAGCGTATCCTTCATTTCTGACTAGATCTGTTTTATGCTGTTGAGGTCCTCACTAAGTTCCTTGAACATCCTTATAACCAGTGTTTTGAGCTCTGCCTCTGAGAGATTGCTTATCTCCATTTTGTTTTACTCTTTTTCTGGAGTTTTGATCTTTTCTTTCATTTGGGCCATGTTTCTTTGTATCCTTGTTTTGACAGCCTCACTGTGTTTGTTTCTATGTATTAGGTAGAGCTGCTTTGACTCCATGTCTTGGTAGTGTTGCCTAATATAGCAGGTGTCCTGTAGGGTTCGTTAGCCTCCCCTATCACCCAAGCTGAGTACTCAAGGTACACCCTTCTTGTGGGCTGAGTGCACCCTCCTCTTGTAGATGAACCTTGGTTGCTGTTGGCAGAACAATGGGAGGGATTTACCCAGGCCAGTCAGCTGCAAGGATTGGCTGTGATCACTTACCACCAATCTCCACCCCCCGTGGAGGATCAGCTGTGCTGGGGCAGAGTGATGGTGCTCCAACGTGGTCATAACTGTCCACTGGATGTGCTGGCCCTGGGATTTCCCAGGTGGTGAAGGCCAAAGTCAGCCCCACCTATGTTTTGCCCAGGGTCACCCTTCCTGAGCTATAAAGCCATCTGAGATGGCTGCTACTTGTGCTGGGCTTGAGTTTCTGCTGGGTTTTGCAGCCAGAAGTTGTGAAGACTTATCTTCCTGGCACTGGAACGCTGGGCTGGGAGGCCTGGTGTGGGTCTGGGACTCCTTGATCCTGAGATATCCCTCCTAAATTTTTATCCAACACACATGGGTGTGGGACCAGCCTGTTCTGAGTTTGTGCCCTCCTACCAATCTGGATAAATGTGGTTTCTTTAATTCCACAGTTGTCAGACTTCTATTCAACTCAATTTATGATGGTTCTGAGATAGGTGTTCTGAAATATAGTTGTAATTTTTTTCATTGCATTGTTTTTTAAGTATATTTTATTGATTATGCTATTACAATTGTCCCACTTTTTTCTCCCCTTTATCTCCCTCTGCCCTGCACCACCCCCCTCTCACCAGCATTCCTTCCTCCTAATTCGTGTCCATGGGTTGTACATGTAAGTTCTTTGGTTTCTCCACTTCCTATACTATTAACCACCCCCCTATTTTGTGCCTACCAATTATGCTTCTTATTCCCTGGACCTTTTCTCCTCATTCTCCCCCTCCCCCTCCTCACTCGTAACCCTCCACAAGATTTCCATTTCTGTGATTCTGTTCCTGTTCTAGTTGCTTGCTTAGTTTGTTTTTGTTTTTGTTTCAGGTTCAATTGTTAATAACTGTGAGTTTGTTGTCATTATACTATTCCTATTTTTGATCTTCTTTTTCTTAGGTAAGTCCCTTTAACATTTCACATAATAAGGGCATAGTGATGATGAACTCCTTGAACTTGACCTTATCCGGGAAGCACTTGATCTGCCCTTCCATTCTAAATGATAGCTTTGCTGGATAGAGTCATCTTGGATGTAGGTCCTTGCCTTTCATGACTTGTAATACTTCTTGCCAGCCCCTTCTTGCCTGCAAGGTTTCTTCTGAGAAATCAGCTGACAGGCTGATGGGCACTCCTTTGTAGGTTACTGTCTCCTTTTCTCTTGTTGCTTTTAAGATTCTCTCTTTATCTTTCATCTTGGGTAATGTAATGATGATGTGCCTTGGTGTGTTCCTCCTTGGGTCCAACTTCTTTGGGACTCTCTGAGCTTCCTGAACCCCCTGGAGGTCTATTTCCTTTGCCAAATTAGAGAAGTTCTCCTTCATTATTTGTTTAAGTTTTCAATTTCTTTCTGTTCCTCTTCTCCCTCTGGCACCCCTATGATTCGGATATTGGAACATTTAAAGACATCCTGGAGGTTCCTAAGCCTCTCCTCATTTTTTTGAATTCTTGTTTCTTCATTGTGTTGTGCTTGGATGTTTCTTTCTTTCTTCTGGTCCCGGATGTTTCTTTCTTTCTTCTGGTCCCACCATTGATTTGAGTCCCGTTTTTCTTCCCCTCACTGTTGGTTCCCTGTACATTTTCCTTCATTTCCCTTATTATAACCTTCATTTGTTCATCTAATTTGTTGCCAAATTCAACCAAGTCTGTGAGCATCCTGATTACCAGTGTTTTGAACTGTGCATCTGATAGGTTGGCTATCTCTTCGTCATTTAGTTGTATTTTTTTCTGGAGCTTTGATCTGTTCTTTCATTTGGGCCATTTTTGTTGTCTTGGCACACCTGTTACGTAATAAGGGGCGGAGCCTTAGGCTTTCACCAGGGCGGGGCAACCACATCGCTGCATTGTGATGCTGTACGTGGGGGTGGGTCCAAGAGGGAACAATGGCAGTTGCTCCGCTCTCTGCTGGTTTTCAGTGACTTTCCGCACCACCCGAAGTCAAATTGGGCCCCTCTGGTGCTGATTCTGGCACTGATTCCCGGGTGGGTGGGCTTGTGCACGTTCTGGACCCTGTGGGTCTCTCCAACGAACTCTCCTGTGAGTCTGGGAGTTTCTCCCGCTGCCGTCGCCTCAACCCCCACAGGAGCTTCCAATCAGAGGCTTTGAGACTTTATTTCCCTGAGCTGGAACTCTGGGTTGCGGAGTCTGTCTCGCTTCCCAGTTGTTCCTCCCGGTTTATCCACACGAGGGTGTGGGACTGCCCAGTCCACCACCGCACAGTGCTCTGATCCACGCCCCGCTGCGCGAGTCCTCTCTGCCTGGCTGCCTGTCTCCGCCACTCCTACCGGTCTGGATGGATGTTTCTTCTTTAATTCCTTGGTTGTTGGACTTCCATACAGTTCGATTTTCTGTCAGTTCTGGTTGTTTTTTGTTTTAAAATTTGTTGTTGTCCTTCTTTTGGTTGTGTGAGGAGGCACAGTATGTCTACCTATGCCTCCAACTTGGCCGGAAGCTTAGATGTCCCTTTTTCTGGAGTTTTGATCTGTTCTTTCATTTGGGCCATATTTCTTTGTCTCGGCACACCTGTTATGTTGTATGGAGCAGAACCTTAGGTGTTCGCCAGGGTGGGGCAACCCACATAGCTCCGTTGTGGCACTGTATGTAGGGAAGGGTCAGGAAGGGAACAATGAAGCTTGCTAGCTTGCTCAGCTCTTGCCCCACTTTCCCTCACTTCCCACAGGCAGATTGAGCCCTTTCAGGTGCTGCTTCTGGGTGGTGGGCTTGTGTACATTCTATGATCCTGTGGGCCTCTCCAAAAGACTCTCCTGTAAGACTAGGAGATTCTCCTGCCACTGCAACCCCCCACCGGCTTTTACAGCCTGTGGTTTTGAGGATATATTACCCCATGCTGGAACCCTGGGTTGCACAGTTTGTCCAGCTCCCCAGTTGTTCCTCCCAGATTATCTACACACGAATGTGGGACTGCCCAGTCTGCCAGCTGCCTTGCCAGCCCAGGTCCACCAGCCACTGCCTTGCTGCGCATCCTCTCTGCCCCGGCTTCCCATCTCTGCCCCTCTTACCAGGCTAGATGAATGTTTCTTAACTCCATGGTTGTCAGACTTCTGTACAATTTGATTTTCTGGCAGTTCTGCTGTTTTTTTGTTTTTAAATTGGTTGTTATCCTTCTTTTGGTTTTGCGAGGAAGTGAAGCATATCTACCTATGCCTCCGTCTTGGCTAGAACTCCTCTTTAGTTGTAATTTTGATATGGTTGTGCAAAGATTCGAGCCATGTCTGCCTATGCCGCCATCTTGACTGGAAGTCTCTCATTCACTCTTGCAGTTCTCATGTGGTCTCTGACAGAAGACCTTGCTACACTGACAGAGGTGAGCCTGCTATGTAAAGAACTGCTTAGAAAAAAACGTTCCCTAGGACCATAAATAATTGTGTCCATTTTATTGTCCAACATGAAAAAAGTTAATCACTTATGATAAAACCTAGAGTTGTCACATCCATGGCATATAGACAGATCCTTGTATGAATGAGTCTATGAGACTTCTGTAAAATTTCCAAGTTCTTTGCTCTAGGCCAGAACCTTACCTCTCTGAGGACCAGAACACAGTTCCCAGGTCCTACACATTGAGGCAGCTCAGCAATTCGTCCTTTGTTAAGGTATGGCCCTGAGAAGCAACGGTGGTTGAAGTATATCTTTGGACAGCAATATTTTCCATTAATTATAACTGGGAAATGAAGAGAAACAAATATTCAGAACAGAGTCATCTTCCAACCCATTTCCAAAGTTGGATTACTAGGGGGAGAAACAAGCACATTGTCCATTACATAAAGTTAGAAATTACATATTTTGGAGCTTAACGTGTCACCTGAGAGATCCCTTAAAATATTTATAACTCTATTATGGAGCTTATCACTTTGCTAAAATAAGACAATGTTCTGAATTACATATAGGTTAACTCCTACAGGTTAATGTGACACTGTTCCAGAGCCTTATACTTCTATCAATAAAGAAAATGGAAGATTTCCTTCCAGAACCCATGATGATTCCTGACAAACAACTATTCAATAATTTACTTTAGAGTATTTCTAGGGAGTAATGGTGAATACTATCTAGAATCAGTTTGTCCTCTTAAAACCACCAAATAGTATGATGGCAGCCTTCAGTGATGTGGGCTCCCTTCCATTTCTGGAATTTCTCAGAGGGCTAAAATTACGCAAGATCATATCTCTAAGTTCTTTAAGTACTGTGGGGTATAACTGGGCCTAGAGACTCCTCTTTTCAACTATTTTTCTGTATGAACACTTTACTCCAATATAACATTTTAAAAATCCCCTCATTGTGGTTAGCAATTCAGCTACTGAATATAAAAAATCTAAAGACACTAAAACATCTTCATTTTCACATGAAGCAGAGAGAAGCTCTTCTGATGGATACTGTTAACCAATGTTACAGAAAGGAGATATGTGTACAATGCCCACTGTTGACAAGACCCTGAAGTACAGAATGTTTACGTAAAATGTAGTCATAGCACAGTGGTCAGCATGTCGGTGTCCACTTCTCCATTTGAACACTACCACCCATATCCCGCTTTTCAGGATTAAGGCATCTATGCTCCCTGCAGCTGGGAATGTTGGCAGTTTATAGCTCTCAGTTGTAAGTCTATCCTGGAATTACCCTCACTCAGCCCAGAACTGACCTCAGTAGGAGAGACCCACCCTGCTAGAGATTCCAACCGTTTATAAGGTAGAGAGCGAGCAGTACCCTATTTCCAATAACAGCCTCAATTAGGGCTGACTCTGAGTGGTATACCAGCGCCAAGGCTCCCTGTGGGACTGGAAGCAACTTCTGTTAACAGTGAATTGTGGCTCGACTTCTTCCTCTGCCCAGTCCTACTTCCTTCACCCCTCCCAGGAGTTGTTCTCAAAAACACACCCCAATAAAACTCCTACATGTAAATAAGAGTCTCAGACTCTTTTCCCAAGGTGACCGGACCTATCACAAAACCCAAACTTGGCTGAGGTCATGTAGGAGATATTAATGTCTTAATCCTGTATTTCAGTAGGCATTAGAATGGCCAATAATACATCAAAAATAAAGAGTTGCATAGCCCTGATTCTCTATGTATAAAGGATAAAATGAAAAAGCAGTGGGTAGAAGAGAAAAAAGCAGGTTAGGAACTTGAGAAAGGTTTGAGTTCCATTTCTGACCCTTCTACTCATAAGCTGCATGATCTCTTCAAGTTTTGGTTTCTTTTCTTCTCTAGGCATTTACTAAATACCATCCAAATGCCTAACCTGTGTTAGAACACATACAGCCAAGATGCTAAACATAATACAACCAGCCAAGGGGGAGTCAAGAGTAGTTCTGGGGAGAGGCTGCTGGACAAAAATTTGGGCCTCCAGAAAAAAAAAATTTATCTCATTTAATAAGTATTAAGACAATCTGTTTTTCCAGTGCTTTGTTTTTTAAATTGTGAAATATATATACAAACTGCGAATACCATGAAAAGGGTTTAAAGAAGAATATACATCCACCTTTCAATCACCCTGCTTAAGAAAGAACACTGCCTGGAAATCCTCAGTTTCTTTACCTAAACTCAGGGATAATAATATTGACCTCTGGAGCCCTTATACCCAATAAGTGATCAGTAAAGAATAGCTACAATGATTATAAATGGACAGAGATGTCATCCTAAAGATCATTATTAATAAGTACATCTTAGTCTATTGGCCATACCACCCTGAATGTGCCCGATCTTGTCTAATAAGTACATTTAGACAATTATAACTCTTTAAAATAGCAGTTAAGAGACCCCTCTATGAAACTACATCCTATAAATCAAATGTATTGTTTATTTTTAGATATAGTCCATTAAAAGAAACTAAAGTTCCTCTCTTCCCTAAGAATGCACGCACTTATACCTGAGTCAGTGGAGTTTAGCTCCTGATTCTTCAGGCCCTCATGGACAGTTCTTGAGGATGGTATTCTGAGTCAAAACACACACACACACAAACACACACACGACAAAATAGTAAGATAATCCTTGAAGTCAGTAAAGCATGAGAGTTAGTTTCCTTCAAATCTAAGAAGAAAGCAGAAGTGGCAGACTGCAAGTTCTATAACAGAAGGTGCTTTCTTGATCACACTTTTTTTAAAATGGTGACTGTTTCTGAAAACTATGTACACAGTCTAAGGAGCCAACAGTCTAATGGCATGTGACACTACCTGTTCAATCAGACTTTCATTCTGTGAAGAACAGTTATATAATTCCTTCTGGGATTCTTGAAACACAAGTAGACTATTTGTTAATTGTCAAAGAATGGAAACATTTTTAATACAGGTCTTGTTTTCTTCCATCAGTTTCAAAACTAAAAACAAGTTATATTATTTAAAAAGAGAATTGCTGTATTTGTAGTGATCAATGAAAAAAAGGCTAATTTATCTTTTTAGAATACTTCCTGACTAAAACTCTGAACGGCTAAGTCAAGGAAAAACCCAAAGCCAGATTTTTGTCCCTGTTATCTCACACCACTACCTCCAATGGAATTCTGTGGCCCTTCTCTCTACCTCTGTTGTCAGTTTTATTACTCACAGAGCCACAAAAGCAGCTGTAAATTATACAGCATTTGCTCTAACCTGAATTGTGTCCCCTCAAAATCCATGTTGAAGTCCTAATCCCCAATGTGACCATATTTGGAGATAGGGCTTTTAAGAGGTAAATAAGGGTTAGGCTCTAATCCAATATGATTGGTGGTCTTATAAGAAAAGAGAGAAAGATCTCCTTTCCTCTCTGTCCTTATCACAAGAGGACACAGTGAGAAGAGAGTCTGTGAGCTAGGAGGAGAGCCCTGACCAGGAACCAAATCAGGCTGGTCCTTGATCTCAGACTTCCCAGATTACAGAGCTAGGAAAAAACAAATCTGTTGTTCAAGCCACCCAGTCTGTGGCATTTTGTTATGACAGTCTGAGCTAACTCATACAAAATTGAAAACCCAATGTTTAAAAACCCATGTGTACACACAGCAACCCTTGTATTTTTAAGGCAACACTGACCAATTGCTTCTCAAAAGCTGTGCAGGAAGATACTAAGGGTCTCCTGATAGGATACAAGAGCACACCTTTCCTGTGCCTTTTTAGTCTTATCTTCTAGATCAAGCTTTTTTTCACTGTAACAAATAATATCCTAATCTACACTTTTAGCTCTACCTTAACAAATTCTAGCATTGAGACTCTGTTTCCTCTTATTCAAATGACTCCCAGTTCTGAAAGCGAAAGAAAACTCATATTGGGGAACATCTTGAGGATGGATTTTATCCTTCCGTATATAATGACATTTTAGGAAATGTATATACTGTAAGAAGTATGTAAACTATCAAAAGCTCCATTAAAGAATTACGATGCTATCTGAGAAAATAACATGAGGATATATACTCTTAGTTATTTATTTCTCTAGACATTCTAACTTCCAAATGTCAACTCTTCAAACATACTATTACATTATACTTACTGTTTTTCAGGTTGAACCACTGCAATTTTCCTCTGTTTGTGTACTGTAAGAAGAAAACAAAAAAGTGTATGTCAAGAAAAATTAAAAGACAGAGAAAGAATTATATATGTATTAAAATCATATTAGCATGTTTCAAACCTGTTATATATTTCTAACTAGCAGGTACTGTAAACAAGTGCTGATTTGTCTGAATATCTAGAATAAAGCACATTTTCTGGGTCTTTACAAAGACCAAAAATAATACTTTTAAGGCTCCCTGGGTCAATCAACTCCTATGAGTACTTTCTAAGCAAGAATAGATATTCAAAAGAAAAACTGATTTTGACAAGGGTGCTAACACATTCAATAGGTAAAGTAGTCTTTTTTCAACAAATGGGGCTGGGAAAACTGAGTATCAACATTAATGAAGTTGGACCTTTTACCTTATAACACATACAAAAAGTAACTCAAAGTGGATCACAGATCTAAACAGAGGTAAAACTATAAAACTCTTAGAAGAAAACATAGGGGACAATATTTATGACATTGGATTTGGAAATGATTTCTTGGGTGTGATACTAGAAGCAACAGAAGAAAAAATAAACTGCAACACATCAAAATTTGAAACTTTTGTGTATCAAAGGGCACTATCAGGAGGGTAAAAGCAACCCACAGAATGGGAGAAAATATTTGCAAATCATAGATCTGATAAAGGATATCTAGAATATGTAACAAAATCCTACAACTCAACAACAAAAAAAGCCAATTAAATAATGGGCAAATGACTTTAATAGACATTTCTCCAAAGAAGACATATTAATGGCGAATGGCACACGAAAAGATACTCCACATAACTAGTTATTAGAGAAATGCAAACCAAGACCACCATTATGATACCACCCCAAACACACCAGGATGACTACTGAGTTATATACTTAAGTGAAATGAAACCCTAAGTCCACATAAAAGCCCGTACACAAATGTTCATCAGCAACATTACTCACAATAGCTAAAGAATGAAAACAATCCAACTGTCTGTCAACTAATGCATGGGTAAACAAAATGTGGTATAACAATGAAATATTATTCAGAAATATAAAAGAATGAAGCATTGTCCTGGTTGGTGTGGCTCAGTGGATTGAGTGTGGGCCTGTGAACTAAAAGGTTGCTGGTTCGATTCCCAGTCAGGGCACATGCCTGGGTTGTGGGCCAGGTCCCCAGTAGGGGACACATGAGAGGCAACCACTCAATGATGTTTCTCTCCCTCTCTTTCTCCCTCCCTTCTCCTCTCTCTAAAAATAAGTAAAATCTTTTTAAAAAATTAAAGAATGAAGCACTGATATACACTACAACATGAATAAACTATGAAAACACTGTAAGTAAAACAAGCCAGTCACAAAAGACCACACAATGTGTGATTCCATTTATAGGAACTGTCCAGAACAGGCAAATCTATACATATATAAATTAGATTAGTAATAGCCAAGGGCTTCAAAGCAGGAGGTAAAGAGGTATTGCTAAGGAGTATGGGTTTCTTTTAAGACAATGAAATGTTCTCAAATTGACTGTGGTAAGAGTGGCATAACTCTGAATGTACTAGAAACAACTGAATTGTATACAAGAAGTCCTCACTTAACATCTTTAGTACGTTCTGCAACTTCAAGCAAAATGACATATAACAAAACCAATTTTACCATCGGCTAATTGACAGAAACAAGAACTAAGTTTCTACAGCACCTCATCGTTATAACAAAATGACGCTGAACAAAATGACGTTATTCAAGGACCTGCTGTACTTTAAAAGACCAAAATTTTTTTTATGTTATATAAATCAGGGATTCCCCAACCTCCAGGCTGCAGACTGTTGTTACTGGTCAGGGCCTGTTAGGAACCACGCCACACAGTAGAAGGTGAGCTTGAATGTAACGCACTTGAATCATCCTGAAACCACACCCCCATCCTGTCCTGTGGAAAAACTGTCTTCCATGAAACTGGCCCCTGGTGCCAAAAAGGTTGGGGACCACTGATATAAACGATATCTCAAAAACGTTATTTAAAGAGGGAAGAGGAGGTGGAACGTTTAACATCAGGTCACAGAAATACTCTGGCTTCCATCTTGCTCAACCTCTCTTACTCTCTCTCACTTGTTGGCTGATGGAAACCAACTGCCAAGCTGTGAGCTCCCCCATAAAGAGACCCACATGGCAAGGAACTGAGGGAAGCCTCCAACCAATAGTCAGCAAGGAACTAAGGCCCTCAGTCCAACAGTCCACAAGAAAATGTATTCTTGCCAACAATCCTCTACATGCACTTGGAAGCAGATCTTCCCCCAGTAGGGCCTTGAGATGACTAGAGCCCTGGCTGACACCTTGATCGCAGCCTTGAGAGAGGTGGATCCAGAGGACCCAGCTAAGTTGTGCCCAGATTTCTGACCCACAGAAACTGTAAGATAATAAATGTTTGCTGCAATAAATAATTTCCTGTGCAGGAAGAGACAACCAGGACCTCACGCTGTTTTCCTCTGGAATGCCCAGAAATGGACAGGTACCTCGTGCTCGACGAGGAGTGCTGAGCGGATGGCCGTTGGTCTCACACCAGCCCAAAGGGAATATATCCATGGATTCCACACTCACAATACATTCAGGTACGGGCTTCTTAGAACCTGTTTAGATTAAAAAACTTCTTTTAGACCACTGAATACCCTTCTTCATAATCTATTCCCTAGACAATCAACGTTCTGCTATTGCAATAATACAGACAAAACGTCTCTTGAACAAGTTGCTTTTACACAAAAGTCACACTTTTTCATGTGTGACAAACATTAAGGAAAAAAAGTTAACTGTCTTTCACACATAGCTGTATAAAGACCAAAATGGGCAGTGAATATACAGGGTGACCCTTAGTTAGGGAATAGCAAGCAAGCAACTGGAACTACCAGGAGTATCGTTCAGATGGTTAACAGACATCAGTCAACTCCATGAAATCACTGAAAAACAAAGGCAAAAGTGACAGTTGTCCCGAACAAGAACATCAGTTGTAGTACTTGGAGACAAGCCAGAAGGTAGATCAACAAATTCACATCAGTAAGTGACACTGGCAAGTTGCACAGTAGAGGTTAAAAAAATACCTAAAAGTCTACATTCAATACTATACTTGATATATGTACCAAATGCCAATTCTACAAACTGGAAACAAAGGTACTGAGTCTATGTGGCAGCCGAATAAAAACGAAACCCCAGGCCACACACAGTAACTGCAGTGCTGAGTACTCAGCCAATACTTCCATCCACAAACCTGTCCAAGTGTTGAATAACACTTTTAATATCTTTTATTTTACATATTCTTGGTTCTAATGAATGGTGACAACCAAAATAACAACCCTTGCAGAAGCTAGTTGTTAATGCTCATGTATTTAGATCATATCAAAATCCATGCTATTTGCCTTATACTTTCCCCTTCAAAAAAACAAGAGACTCTGTAATAAAGGCTTTTTATTCACATTCCTTTCCTAACAGTTGAAAGTAAAGGATAAGGAAAGAAAGTTTTAGCTTGGAATCTTGCATTATAAATTAGACGTCTTTGAACAAGCTCCCCTTTTAGCTAATCAGTTAAGTCTAACAGACCACACTATAGGGTGAACGGAAAAGGCAAGGAGCAGCCACGAGAAGGCTTCCCCGGGACGATGGCACTTACCCTCCAGCTGGAGCCACAGGTAGGAGCCTCGCACTGCAGTAATGGTGGCAACGCACACTTCCTCAGGGAGGAGAGGGTTCACCGCCTCAAGCTTCATGTTCTCCTTAAACTCATGCTCAGAAATTGACTAGAAAATAAATGAATCAGATCTAAAACATACTAAGTATTTACTCATTTGCTAATCTAAGACACCTTTTCCAAGTGTCATTTAATCCTAGAGTAACTTTAAGACTATAAATTTACTTTGTTCTGTTTCTTAATGAAGCAAAGAAAAAAACTCTGTTCTCTCGGTGTTACATGCAGTCTCTGAAGTCAGATACACCTGCATCACTGCTGCCTGTGCGACACTGCTCACGCTACGCGAGCTCCTTCTGCCTCAGATTCCTCGCATGTCAGATGACATTGAGAACACCTGTCCCACTGCGTCATTATGAGGTTTCAATAAAACAAAGTACCTAAGGCTCTGTGCCCTGAACCAAATGGCTTTTCACCACTGTTGCTCCACTGTCCCCCCCATACAGGGCCCTATCATACAATAAACCACCTGGCTCCTATCGCTATGTGTATGATAAACAGCAGTCAGGATAAGTAATGCTTATGAATAAGGAGAAAGGGTCAAATAAGTTTTAAAAATTTGCAGGTTCTAGATCAAAATAAAGAACTGAATTTCTGTATTTGACTGTTCTCTCTTCCTTCTGACAATCCACTAAAATTAAAGTGTTTTTTTAAAAGACATAAACCTACTAGGATAAAGAGAAGAGGAGGCAACAACATTTTATAAGCTAAAATTTACAATAGTGTCTAGACCTAACTTAGCAGATTAAAGAAAGGTAAATCTAAGCTAACAGTGAAGAGAGCTAAGAACTGGCAGCACCAGCTACGAGGCAACTACAGGTAGAAATGAAATAGTTAAAACAAAAAGATCTGTTGAAATTTAGGTCATGCCATCAGTTCCTCACTCCACACCTCAGGGCAACTATTCCTTCCCGTCCTACAGAAGATGAGATCTATCCCCCAGAGTAACACACAAGATCCCCAGGCAGGAAGACAAAGGAACTGCTGAGGGCATGCATGCAGTGCCCAAACAGGGGTTTGCATAGGGAATGTGAGGGATCCAGCCCTTGCCTCTACTGTTTAGGCAAGGGACTAGAAGAGACTTCTTGTGGCAACATGATAAACCCAAGAAGAAACACACAAAAATATGGATTATGTGACCCTAACAAGTAAGCAGTCAGATCCCACCCCAAAGGAAGTTCAAGTTTGACAAGCTCCACCAACATACTCAACTTAGAGCTTTCAATCAGCTTTTTCTCTCAGTCCTCCATTCTTAAACATAAGCAAACAACCCAGCATTGCGCAGCATCTAAAGATATGAAAGCTAGAGATCAAAACAGACAAAGCAAGCAATTTGGAAAAAACAGATTTTGCAAGAAGCCAGCTTCCCAAAAGGCAGGGATAATTAACATTCTCTGAGTGATAAGAAAAAATACCACATCCTTAAAACAAGAATAATATGCTATTTAAACCAAATATTCAGAACAAAAATAGTTCTGGATATAAAAAATGTGATACTAAAAATTAAAACCTCAAAAAAAGGGCTGAAAGATAAAATTTAGGAAATCTTCCAGCAAGCAAAGCAAAAAGACTAAGAAACAGAAAACAGGAGAAGAAAAGTAAGAAAAGTAGAGGCCTTATCCAGAACATTTTTTAAAAATTGCAGAAAAAGAGAAGAGAGAAATGGAAGGAAATCAAGGAAGAAATTTAAGAGAACCTCCCAGCACAGGGAGACAGGAAATGTCCAGAAAGAACGTGCTCCCTGGAAACCCAGCACATGGATGAAGACAGGCCACACCACGGCTCGTCACTGTGAAACATGGCGACAGAGATTCTACGACCTTCCAGGGAAGAAGTAAGAGGCAAGTTGTCTACAAAAGATCAAAAATAAGAATGGCTTTCAACTTCTCTGGAAGGTAGAAACAGTAACACTGGAAGGTAGAGAACAACTGAGAAATGTTTTCAAAACTCTCAAGTAAAATAACTTCTGACCTGAAACTCCACATTGAGCCAAACATTCAAGTTAATAGAATGAAGACATTTTCAAACATGCAGAGCCTATAAAAATTTACCTCCCTTGCATTCCATTTCAGGAAGCTACCAAGAAATGGGCTCCATCAAAAACAAGGCAGTAAACCAAGAAAGAAAAAGGAGGCCATCAAATACACAAAACAGAAAGGGGAGAGTCAATTCCTTGGGTGGCACTGAAGGGCAGTTCCCACAATTAAAAGTACACTGCAAGCCTAGAACGCAGAGAAAATGGAGGTTGCTGAGAGGAATCTCTAAGAAAATATTAGAAATGACAGATTTCCCACATCAGGGTATCAGAGTGGCCATGGACGCGAGAAAAAGGAAACATGCCTAGAGAACATACTGTACTTTAACCCTTCCACCCTAAAACAACAACAAAACCCTTTGACTAAAAGGAAAATACACAGGTCTAGCTGAACCAAAGACTTCCGGGAAATGCTCAAGGGCGGCTGCATGAGTATTCGGCTGCAAACATGGGACTGTGACCCAGGCACAGGGGCAAAGGTGCTTGTGTTCTGCACAATCATCTCACTCACGGCCCATTTCCCAGGTGGATGGAGACAAAGCCACATGTGCTAATGGAGGAACTTTAGACACCTGGAGAAACGGTAGGTTGGTTGCTTAAAAATTCTGTGTTCATATTGTTTCAAAGTATCAAAGTTGTCATTCTACTGAAAAATCACAGGGTTTATGTTAGGTGCAGTTTATATAAGAAAAAGCTCTAGGGAACACTAGTTGACAATCTACACTCTAAGGAAAAGCCTTACCCAAAAGATTAACAAATAAATGCATATTTATATATCGTAAATTAAAATAGACTCCATCAGAAAGATGACGCCCTGATTCATCTGACTTTCAATTAACCCACTAATTATCTGTCTGATAGAGTCAGATAAGGAAACTTGTGCATATATTATCCATGTCTCTCCCATCTCTCAAATACATCGTTTCATAAAGGAGGGCAGTGACAGATTTCCTGATGTGACTGCCTTTGTGGAAACAGTTACAAAGGCTACTAGATGGTGTGGTAAACCAGCAATAAGACAAAGAAGATTAAGCTACGGAAAGCAAGGACAAATTTAAAAAGGAAACAATCATAAAATACTGTAGTGCTCAGCTGTGAATAATACCTGAATGCACATGATAATGTAAATACTCAATTCAGATTTAACCAAAAACTGTAATATAACTCTAATAGAAAGAAGAGCTGGTGGTAGGGGTAAGACAGAGGAGAAAGGTAATGTAAAATAGCTGAACGCTTATTTATCATAATGTAGAACCAATAGACATGTCTGAAATTAGTTATTCGAAAGACAGCAGCACATTATTTTGAAAATGAGAAATGTATCAGAGTAACAGTAAGAAGAATAGGCAGTGAGTACTTGTGGGAAGGGAGACTGTGGAAAGGGACAGAACAGAGAACGGCTGTTTTATGTTCTAAGCTTTCCACTGCTGTTTGGCTTTGTAAACCATGTGCCTGGTTTTATTTTGATAAATTATTTATTATTATATTAATATCAATTAACAGTATCATTATTAAATAAGTTTAACAATTTTTCTCCACTTAATATTTTTTCATATTAACCATCAAAAATAATTATGAACTAAAATTTTAAATTTACACTTCAGCTAATAAAAAATAAAACTGATAAACTTTAAATAGTAATTAAATTAACAAACTAACTTCTGCAGTGAACAGATTCTTCCTTGCACCACTGTATTACAATCAACACGATGATTATTTGTGTGGAGAGAGAGGACCGACTTCAGAGTGACAATCATAAAAAGCACAGGGCGCAGTCCCACAGCAGTGGCCCTGAGGAGGTGGGCTTCTCACCTGAGGGAAGCACCTCTGGGGAGCAGCTTCAGCACCACACTGTTTGAGGTAGTCGGCCCAGTCAAAGTCCTGGCCTGAATAGCCTAGGCAGAGACACAAGAACAACGATTCATACCACACAAGGCTTCTTGGCTTTACTTTACACTCTGTCCAGTGTCCACTCATAACTTTTCATTTTGCTAATTTGGGACTCTGATCATTTTAGAGAGGGGGGGGACACAAATCTCAAGCATTTGTTAATTTTATAAAATAGAGCAAATGTAGTCAAACTACATGACAATACAATTCTTCGGATAAATTATAAAACAAACTAGGCATTTGTTTTGAACAGTATTTTATGATTAGTTACTGGCAATTTACAAAAAACATTTAAGACAGTTATTACTGGATTTGATTTGTACCAACAAATCTAATCTTATTATCAATTCTGTTATGACTTAGGCTCTAAAGGAAAAGAGACACCAGAACTATTTAATCAGTAAAGGCTTTTTTTCTTTCATAAAGTTATTTCCTTAAACATATCTTAGCTCCTACGGATCCGATATTTTTGACACTAGTTTTCAGATTCATGCCTTACAGTGTCTCAATGGTCTTGTAACCCGAATCATGAATTCATTTCAGAAAAAGAGTTGAGCTTAACTCTCCCCTTAAACCCACCACGGTTTCTGGAAGAAGGCTCTGCGCCTGTGTGCGAGGAGCTGCCCCGGGCCTGCTGGGCTCAGCCGCTCTCTGCCCTGCAGGGCCTATCCTCTCACAGGCTCAGGCAGGCTCCCCAAGACCGAGCCATGCTCCAAACCAGCCAGTCCCTGCGATCACCTATTTTGCCCAACTGAGACTGGTGGCCTGTTCTCCCCCTGCATTCACCTCAATTCCTCACAGCAAACTACCTGCTACTTTCAATGACATATTTCACTACTTTCTATTTACAAAGACCGCTGAGCTGTCTTTAACAATGCTGAAGGCTCCAATAGCTTTAATAATTGGATTTTCTTTTCACATAAAGGTAGCAGGCAGGATAAAGAACTTGGGATGTCCAGAGCCTTTCTGCAAAACAGAACTTCCTCTTGTAGATATGTCCCTCACCCCATCGCCACCAGGCAGGCATTCCCACTCTCTGCCCACTGACGAAGGAGAACCTGGGAGGCTCTGTTACTCTTTTCCCTCATTTGCTCCTTGAAGGAAATGTGTTGTACTCACTTCTGTCTCCCCAGTGACAAGCCCAATGCCTGGTTCATAGCAGACATCCCATAAATGAGGGTAGGATGAATCAAAGCTGAATGGAAGGCAAAGGTTCTGGGTTTATGACTCCTGTTAACACACAGAGCACTTCCAGCCACATGTTCCAGCAGTCAACACTGAGAGTAGGCCGTGCTTTATCAAAAGCCCACTCAAAAAGGATAAATAGACTGCCAAAAGAATCTGGTTTGTTGACATAAAAATCAGATAAACATCTGACACTTTCAGATAGTCCAAGTTAAAAAATACTAAAAATTTCATTCAAGCCCTGGCCAGGTGGTTCAGTTGGGTGGAGCGTTGTCCCACACACCAAAAGGTTGTGGGTTTGATCCTGGTCAGGGCACATACCT
Organism: Macrotus californicus; assembly: GCA_007922815.1. Taxonomy (NCBI): domain Eukaryota; kingdom Metazoa; phylum Chordata; class Mammalia; order Chiroptera; family Phyllostomidae; genus Macrotus; species Macrotus californicus. Next base: position 165,042 of record VMDR010000824.1, read on the forward strand.
AGTCTGCCGGTTCAATCCCCAGTCAGGGTGCATATGGGAGGCAACCTGTCTCCCTCTCTCCCTTCCTCTCTTGCTCTCTAAAATCAATAAACATACCCTCGGGTGAGAATTAAAAATAACTTCATTCAAGCTCAACTAAGTCATATTTATGAGCTTTGATTAAAAGGTCAAAGACTGTATTTTGCAAGTTGCAAACACCAGAAAATGAACTGCTACTTTCCTATCTACGGTCTCTCTATGTACTACTCTTGACCATAAACCTTTTTCTGGAATCTGAAGGGTCTCCCTCTACCATGAGGCCCAGAAACCTAAAACTCACCACTAATCTACCTCCTACCTCTGGCTATAGTGTCTCCACTCCCACTCCTCTGTGACCTCCCAACAGAATCATGATGGAAGGAACTAAGGAACTATCATGGGATCCCAGTTGTTGTGAACATGCATGCATTTGTCAAGGTAGGAGGATGGAACATACTTCATTAAATAGTTTGACTTAATTTATAACTTTCAAATATGTAAATATATGAAATCTAGGCCTTCATTTATACCTGTCTTGGGCTTCCAAAATGTTAAGGATAGGCTGGGGCATGAAGAGAGAGAGGGACAAAAGATACAGGTTATCATCTGATAAATCTCATTTCCAGGGAAAGTTCCTGATAAACAATTCAAAAAAGAATGAATGCATACCAGGAGGGGGGCTAATGTGTAAACCATTCTTCAGACTCCACTGCACAGGGAAAATACCAGGGCTATCGACATGACACACAAAAGATCGCCTTGTATGATTCTCCGGTCGCAAATCATCCATTTCCACCAGAAAGTACTTCTCATCAAAAACCTGTACATACAATTTAATTGATAAAATAGATGAATGGTTTTATGTGTATGTGTGTACACACACACGTCATTTCCTTGGCATAGCCAAACATGTTACAAAAAAAAGTTCGTAGCTACACTGGGTATTAATACTACTACTACATACTCAATAAATGTTATCTGTGTCAGGCACTGTTTTAATTTAATGCTTTTCATGTATTAATTCAATTTTAATCCTCCTAACAATCTAACAAGGTAGGCACTGTTATCAACCTCATTTTGCAGATAAAGAAACTAAGTTTAAAAGAGGTTAAATAACTTGCCCCATGTTACACAGCCAGAAACAAGCAGAACCTAGATTCAAATGCAACTATTATGGCCCCAGACAAAATTTAGTTTAGGATTAGTGAGGAGTCAACTACACAAGTATATTAGATTTTCAGATCCTAGCCTAGATTCAAATGCCAAAGAGGTTTGACGAATCTCTGGCTCCCTCCAATCCCACAGCCCTTGGCCTTCAGTTAGGGCCTTCTGACCCCACCAAAGGTTCACAATCCCTCCCTGTTCTAACAATAATCTTCCAAGGCAAGGTAACTTTAAATCTCAACAGACTGGATGACTCAGCATCAAAGCAACTATTCCTCTAGTCTACTTGACTGCTGGTTCTGCTTTCAGTAAATGAGTTTTTAACTGAAATCCTCTCCTTTATGCTTCAGTTCTAGGAACTGAGCAACTGCAGCTTGACAACCTGCCCAGTTCTTGTGGTTACTCCTAACAAGAGCCTTACTTTTGTCAGTCTTTCAAAAGATCAAAGTCTAAATCTGGATCCATGGCTGGAGCCATCCAACTGGCAGATCTTGTATCACTAGTCACCTGCTCCCTACACACCTCCTCAGCTCAAGGAGCCCTGCACCAAGTTGGACACTGATGACCCTGCCCACCTCCATACTTTTCAGGTACCAGAGCCTACCTGCCAGTTAAACCTCCTCTACTACCGCTAGGCCTGCCCCTCAAAAAACATGCCCCTCTACTCTGGTGCTCAGGCTTTGGTTGGCTGTGGCAACCAAGTTCAGAAGAAGGAATGGGCCACAGAGAACTGGACAGTACAAATATAAAATGTGGACAGAAGAAATTCTAGTTTCACAGCTTAGAAAAAACAATGGTTGAATTAGGAAAGTCTGAAATCAAAATACTACCAATGTCCTAAACCAGTCACCCTGACAGGAATTCTTACCAAGAAATCTGCCCCCATTTTACCTTAACAACTGTAGCAGGGGAGATGCCAAAAGGAGACCAGGGATCCACAGCCTCTAATTTCATATTTACAGAGAATGAATGAGTACCAATCACTTGTTTGTCCTGAAATGCAAACACCAAGATGGAATAGAGTATTCTCACATTAATTTTTATACTTATACATACCTGAATACTACTCCTAATTAAAATAGTGAAACTGTATAGCTTCTGGAAAATCATCTAATCCTATCATTTTCTTCCCTAAAAAAAGAATTATTCAGGAGTAAAACTGCAGGAGGCACTCCTACTCTCCACATTTGGAACATAAAAGCTACCTGAAGGCAGAATATTAGTTTATTTAATAACAAGTCAAGGCTATGCAGTTAATAGTAGAAAAGAAGTAGTAAGAAGTACAAATTGCCAGTTATAAAAGTCACAGGTATGTGCAGTAAAGCCTAGGCAATATAGTCAATAATACTGAAATAACTATGTACGGTGCCCAGGTGGATACTAGACTCATCAGGGTGTTCACTTCATAAGTTACATAAATGTCTAACCACTATGCTGTACACCTGAAACTAAAATAATAGTGTGTCAGCCATAATCTAAATTTTTTTTTAATTTTTAAAGAGCAGAAAAGTCTCAAAACGATTTAAGAGAACTTTTGCAGATAACCTAGACTACTTTTAGCAGGAAAGGACAACCATTATTCCAGCCTTCAAACCTCTTCCCTACTTCTCATGCCCCAGCACTCTCACTGGCTCCAGGGGTTATTTGATGCTTTGCACCTCCTTCAAACTGCTTTACATTTACCTTAAATAAGTAAGATGGTAATGGCTCTTCCTCCTCCTCTTTCACTTTAGCCAAAATCTTTTGCCACTCAGTTTCATTTTTCAGATGTCTGATGGCTTTAGTAAAACAAGACAGGTAATTTTAAATAATGACAGTACTTACACACTTAATAACAATTCTGAAAGCATTCACATAAATAAAAAAGTCAATTTCCATTGGGAAAAGAAAAGGGTTCAAGCCCACTTATACTATCTGCACTCAAAGAACTTGGACTTTCACTAAAGTACCTTGCCTCCTCTGTGCAGAGCCCTGGTAGCTAAGTGTGGTGAAGATGCCAGCAGTGAGAGCACAAGGACTACGGTGGCCCACAAATAATATACAACATACAAACTGGAGCACATAATACCAAAAGCAAGTTGATTTAAACAGTAACTCCAGTTATAATCTCTTAATCAACAATGTGCTTTGAACCCAAGATCTGTCCCACTCCTATACCTACATGAATGCTACCTAGGGAATTTTTCTTTAATTTTGGGTAGGAGTGGGGCAAAAGTCTATGAGGTATGTATATCAGTATCTGTGGAAAATTAAAAAAGCAATAAACTACAAGGAAAAGAGGTGTTTAATTTAACAACTCCATATACTTTTTTTTTTTTGCAATATTTCTATCATGCAAGGTAACAAAGGCTTTTGGTATGCAGAATAATGAGTTTCTCGGTCACATAAATATTAATAAAAATATAACATAACAATAATGTAATAGTTTAAATAATGTTATATTACTCTTTACCTAATGGTGGCTGAAGTTCATATCCCTGCTGAGCTGCCCAACCAACGTGATGAAGAAATGGGTCCAAGTAATACAACCAACGCTCAAAGTCGTCAGAACTCTCGAGGCCTTCATAGCGCAGCTTCAGCCTCCCCCCGATGTTTTCTACCACAGTAACAACCCAGGCGCTTAAAGAGTCCCGGAAAGCTTGACATTCTAGCCTGGAACCTGGAGCAATGAGATCTAAAGGGTTCCTCCCATTACGAAGCTGTAAGTGAAAAAAGGTGAAATAACTAAATAAGAGAAGTTAACATAATGTTTTTAGAAGTCAAGTTTTACATAACCTCAAACTACTCTTTATATTTTTACCCATTTAAGGCCAGTGACACTGAATTGTCTAATACCATACCAGACCCTATAGTGTTATTTGTAGGTGATATAAAAATGTTCGTCTTTAAAAACATCTAGCTATAATGCAACAAAACTATTCTAACAGATCTCTACCTCTAGAAGTATATTATATAGTTTCATCTACTAAGGATTTTAAAAATACCATCATTAGTCTCTAATTGTAAAAGCAAGTATGATCATCAAAGAAAAAAAATCAAACAGCAAAAGTCAAAATCCTCCACAACCCCACTTTCAAGAAAAAACACAATGAACACTCTGGCACAAATTCTTTGAGACTGGGTTTTCTGCGCACAAGTCTGTGTCTCTCACTCTCTCACTTTTATTTTCTTTTTAAAGCTTATTTTTTTTTAAAGGGAGCACTGTATACTGTTTTTCAACTTGTGTTTGTTACTTAATACATATCTTTCTACAGTAACATACACAAATCTTCCTCATTCTTTTAAACTGTTTTATTGCTATTCAGTATTACAAATGAGCAGTAATTTATCCACTTATCTACTGATGGCATTTCATTTGTTTCTGAATTTCCACTCATTTTGCAATGTTCTTACAAACACAGGGTTTTGACTACACTGATGGAAAAGTTTAATTCCTACCCCCTAGACATATATTAAAAGTTATGATAAAGAATTAAAAGGAACACAGATTCCAACATAATCACATAACCATTTCTTAATATTCAAACTTACATTTTTTCTAACGAGAACTGCTCTGTGACACTTACATATTCTTTTTTTTTTTTGACACATATTCTTATTAGGCAAAAGAACATATGAAAAAATGGAAAAAACCATTGACAGCTAAAGATCAGAATGGCAGAATCAAGGTCAACATAGCACAGGATTTTATTAACTCATTTGTTCATGATTTCACTCATTCATCCAAATTTTGCTGAATGTCTAATATGTGCCAAGCCCTTGCTTATACATAATGGAATGAATGAGTCAGCGCACACAAAATAAAGATGAACTTGAAATAGAATGCTCACCAAGTTTTACAGGGGAATGTAAATCGATCACACAAGTAAATATAAGAGCTAAAACTATTTTTAAAAAAAAAACCTTAGAAGAAAACATCAGGGTAAATCTTCATGACCTTGGGTCAAGCAAAGTGTTCTTAGATATGACATCAAAAGCATAAGCCAAAAAAAGGGAAAAACAGATAAACTGGACTGTATCAAAATAAAAAAAACTTTTGTACTGCAAGTGATATCAAGAAAGTGAAAAGATAATCCACATAATTGGAGACAATTTCTGGAAATCATCTATCTGATAGGACTTGCAACCAGAATTTATAAGAAATTCTTAAAAATGAGCAAAGACAGTTTTCCAAAAAAAGAAAAAGATACACAAATTGCAAATAAGGACGTAAGAAAAATCCTCAACATCATTAGTCATTAGGGAAAAGTGATTTCCCTAAATCGAAATAAGATACTACATAACACTCACTAGAATAGCTTTAACCAAAAAGAGGATAATAACAAGTGTTGTCAAGGATGTAGAGAAATTGGATCCTTCATACATTATATTTCACATATGCCTCAAAGAATAATCCTAGTCTGACAGAAAGTAACAAAATATAACTTAGAAATGTTATAGCCAGCAAAATGATTTCGTTAAAACAAATCTATAATCACTAACAAGCTCAAAATCTACGTAATTTAAAAGGACCGCTGGAAGCAGGGAGGTGGCAGAAGTACTGTAGATGTACTATCTCCTGAGTGGTGGAATAAAAGAAGTCGCATGTCACCCATTGTGGGAGTTACAAATGCTCATCCTCAAAGGAGGATCAACCCCTGCTCAGTTACAGAGTGGGAGCCCTAAAATGCCACATTTTCCAGATGTATAAAATAACCTGCAAAACTAGATTTTTATGTGTTAGCAACTAATTCAGAATACTGACCAGGAGTTTCTAACGCCACATGCAGCCCAGGATGGCTGTGAATGAGGTCCAACATAAAATCGTAAACGTACTTAAAACAGACTTTTTTGTGATTATGTGTCGCAATGTATTTCATGTGTGGCCCAAAATAACTGATCTTCCAGTGTGGTGCAGAGACACCAAAAGGTTGGACACCTCTGCAGTTCAGGCACCGAGCAAGCCAACAGTTTGTAATCTTTCAGGGTTAAGTTTAAACCTCCCAACACCCTCGCCTATGTCTGCAGTAAAAATGCTTATTTGCCTTGGGGTAGTAAATGAGCAACCAAGTTTAAGATTCCTGGAACAGAAAATAAATATCACTAAAGATTGGGAGGGTTTTCCACACTGATCCTGCAAGCAATAATACTCACGCCCTCTAGCAGCGGAACAGGAGGACTGCATGCTCCGGTCAGAGTCTGCCGCAGGAACTCATCCCAGTCAGAAACCTTATCTCTGATGCCTAGATAAGGGAATAGAATGAGTGATTTACTCTTAATGTCAGCCACAGAACACAGAGAAACTAAACAGAACACAGGCAAATTAAACCAGTGAAAATGGTTTACAGGTGTGTAGATTGTTTTACTATCTAACAGTCCAGCAACAGTTTCTTTGAGAGCTTGAGACAAAAATCCTAGACAGAGCTACTTTCTGGTTAGTTTAATAAGAGTTGTATGCAAAACAAGGGGAATATGCCCAATTCCTTGTTAATATGATTTATCCAAAAGTTACCTAGTTTATTTTTTATTATGGAGATTTTCAATACATATAAAAGTAGAGAAAATAATGTAATGAATCCTCTTGTATACAGATCCAACAACTGTCACTTCATGGCCAATCTTTTCTTTTTTTCAAGATTTTATTTATTTTTTTAAGAGAGAGGGGAAAGGAAAAGAGAAAGAGAAAGAGAGAAACATGATCGGCTGCCTCTCACATGGACCTGGCCCACAACCCAGGCCAGTGTCCTGATCGGTAATCAAACCAGTGACCTTTCCATTCACAGGCCTGTGCTCAACCCACTGAGCCACACACGCCAGGGGAATCTTTCCAACTAGATCTGGGATAGTTAGCAAATGACAGCATGTTCGTATACACATTCATATATGTTCTCCTCCTCCTTCATCCTGCACACATTTTTCTTTTCTCATAAAACAAGATATACTAGAGAACACTCCTTGGCTCCTTTTACCACTAACCGCAGCTTACCACTATAAAGTATCCTTCTTTGTCTCTTGTAATGCTTTCTGATCTGAAGTCCACCTATCAGACATCAAGAAGACTGCGATTCCTACTCTCTCTTCTATTTGCATTTGTCTATGTTTCTTTGTCTATACTTGTATCTTTTCAGAATCTGTCCATTTAGGTATGATGTTTCCTGTACATGACACAGAA